>JADDOH010024075.1:0-28853 GCA_016648135.1 Agrypnia vestita | reverse complement strand
ATTTTGTTGTATTTTCCTCCTAATCAAATTATTCCTTGCTATATATATGTATTTAAAAAACAACTCTGCATATTTCACTCAAAACAATGAAATGAATTTGCAGAAATAAGTTAAAGGATTATACAAATTAGTTCAATTTTACAAAGTAATTTCAATGCAAAACGTAATAATTAAGACAATATTGTGGCTTTCTTGATTTATGTTTTTAGTTTTATTTCATAATTTGTATAAATGTGTTAAGAGAAAAATGTGAGATCAAAAACACACGTGTGGCAAGGGCGGATCTAGCTTTGGCGCCAGGGGGGGGGGTCACATAGTCGTGGTCAAGTCACAAGAAGTTATAATTTAATTTTGATAATAATAGATACTTACAAGTAAAATGTAGGTATTTTATTAATAAATGTAACTACCTACTGTACTTAAAAATACCTACCTATATTTAAATAACAAAATCAATTTTTCTTTTACGTCTTCTCCCGAAACGCGTTATCACTTCATCTACTCCAATGGTTACGTTTTTATGGACGTGGAGAAGTGACAGTCCGGTTAGACGTTCTTCAACCATTGAAGCTCTTAGCCACGATTTGATTCTTCGCAACGTAGAGAAAGATCTTTCCGCTGTCGCTACACTAACAGGTAGTGTAGCCATAATACATAAAAAATTTCTTATATAAGGATACATCTCAATATCACAATTTAAAATAAGGTCGGAAATCGACTGCGGTATGTCCTGATTCCGCTGCCACTTCACCATCCACAGCCGATATTCGTTTACAACGACAGAAACTGGAGTATTATCTAGTAACAATGTATAATCGGTTGCTAGTTGTTTCACAGTTTCAATGTCTTGATTACTGTATTCGCTTTTTGGCATGAAAACGCTTAGTTGAAACAAATTAAGTATTTCAAGAGACAGACGGTCCTGTAGGTCATTTATTATTGAATCCAGAAGATGGATGTATATTAATTAATTAGGGTGTCCTGTCCACGTATGAGAAAAAAAAATTTGAGTTGCACAATCACAAGAGGTATCAAAATTTGCGTAATTTTACACAAATTGCGAAAAAGGTAACAAAAAATAGAATTGTTTGTCATCTTGAGAGCTCTACCGAGCTTTGAAGTTTTGTAAATTTTACGTTTTTATAGAGTTAAACCGTTTGCCTAAAATAATAAAAAAAAATCATGTTTAAAAGGTATTTTAGTATTGAAATTAATGAAACAAAGCTCAAGAAAATAAAATAAACAAAATATAGATTATAATCAATGACAAAAACTAAAGATTTAAACTTATTTTTGTGTCCAAAATTTGGCATTTCTGCTCGAGATTGCATCCTGGTTCTATAAAGCCATCTCTAGAAGTAACGTCAGTTACACTTTGTGAGGCATCTGTTATATTCACTAGGACCCGAAGTGCAACCATCTAAGGTCAAGAATAAATGACGAAGGGGTAAGCATACAAACACACCATTGTAACGGTCTCTCCAAATACTCCTCTAAATATTGAATTGAACCCTTCCAGTTGCAGTTCCGTCACATTCAACGCAAATCACGTCATCTTAATTCCAACCTCGACCCTCTACTAAAGTTGTGATCGAAGTAAGAATTCCCTTTGCAGTGCCACGTCTTTCGGTATTGTGTGTCCCAAATAAATTTATCCAGGCTGTGTTAAAATTGAGATGTGGTCTTCTGAAACTTTTTTGCGATGGTCTTTTCGTCCATCAAAGTAAATGCTTTTTATAACAATACCTCCAATATCTTTTGAAGCTTCCGGGCTTTAGATACATCTCTGTTGATCTTATTTTTATCAATAACCAGAGTTTAATCTTCGGTAGAAACCAAGCCGACGTCAGTCAAAACCGCAGAAGCAACAGCACCAGCAGATTGCGTGGATAAACCGTATCTATCACAGATTTTAGAAACTATCGGCAAAGGCAATGTATTCCAATTTGCCGTTGAAGTCAATGGTGTCTCTGTCGAGGGCGAGTTTGTCGGGGATGACTCTGTTATCGGATACGTTTCTGGGGAAGATTCACGCACTGAATCTTCATCACAATTTGCTGAGACATAATCGGTTTCTTGAGAAAAACACGAATTTTTGTTACCCTTATTGACTCTTAAATTTATCTCTGCGGTCGTTTAATTAATCTAGCCGTTTCTTTCTTATCAAAACCGCTTATAACCATTTTCCTATCATTTATTTGATCCAACAAAAACTTCTCTCATTGATGTAAAATTTCTTAGGTTTTAGACACGAACAAGATTCAAATGAAGTGCATTTACAAGCGGAAAAGTCAAAAAGTTTTTCAGATGACTAAAAAACATTTCAGTTTATTTTCAAAACTATCATTTCGTTTGTTTTTGGGGTATCTTTTTAAATTGAGATACTTTTCGAAATTGGATTTCACTAATTAAATAACTCGTTCCTTAGTTGAAACTGGAATCGAAGTTTTGGTCCAAATATTGTTGATCTCTTCGGAAACAATCACATATATATCTGATTTGGATGAATCTTTTCAATTATACGTGAATTTCAGGTCGTTTTTGACAAATAAAATAAATTAAATAACTGCTGTAATAATAAATAATAAAATAAATAAAAAAAAAATAATAAAATAAATTAAATAAAATGCTGATTGTCAAGTTCTTTGTATGGTCCGAACATAGCATAAGTAATCTGACTACGCCTCGAACTACTTATTTAAAAATCACAAAGTCCGCTTTTACTTCTGTAACAATCGCCATGGTACTTTTATGGCATAAAAATTATTTTGGCTACGAAGAAAACACTCGCGAGTCAAGTCAAGAAAGTCCTCAAAACAAGTTCAAACTTGAGGGTATTTGCAGGTTGAAACCTAACAAATTCGAGGTTTCTGGTAACGTATTGTTGCATGCAAATCGAAACGTCATGTATGATTTACACCTAAATAGAATAAAATGTAAATATTTTTTTGTATTTAGTTCAGGAGCCAAAATTGAAGATAGCGAAATATCACCATAAAAATGTCAATTTTTCAAAACTTTGTAGATCGTTAGAAACCTAAAGATATAGTTTTATTTTATTTTTAAAATTATTTTGGTAATTTACGCTCAATTACGCAAGTTTTGAGAGGTCTTGTGTTAAGATAAGTCAATTTTTTTTTATCAGGATAGCCTAGTGTATATGGCTCTGCGGAAATACTCTTCAGCAGATTGAGCAGGTTGGTTATTGGTCCTATGTATTTGTCTTGACACTATTCTGGGACATTTAATTTCTACATCTAGCTGCTCAGCTATTTCTTTAGCCTCTTCAAAAAGCTGTGGGTAAATTACGTCCGCATTTTCTCTTTTATTTTGTAGAACACTTATAGTATCATTAATAGCGTCCGCAGCTTTTTTTAAATCAATCGAATTCGATTGCAGTATTCAGCTTAAAGATACAGTAGTACCTGAAAAATTAAAAAGTTAGGAAGTGACTGAATGTGAGTATGAGTATTTTAATTAGTGGTCCACCTAAGTCCTGGACCCAGCCCAGGGGGGGGGGTCATGACCCCCATAACCCCCCCCTGGATCCGCGCTTGACGTGTGGTTTATCACACATTGAAGACTAAAATATTATTGAAATGGAGATTGCGAAAAAACTCAAATAATTTAAAGTCCTACCGATTGCATAATTTATTAGATAATTTGTCTATGCCCTCCTAGTGTTTATGGACGTGAGTCATTCTACACTAGACATGGGTAACTCAGCAAAATTCCTTGCTTCAACTCAGTAACTCTGGCGCAGCGCATTGCGCCGGCTCATTGAGTTAACTCAAAATTGCGCCATGGCGCAACAAAATAGGAACGCGCCGAGTGAGTTGTGCGCCGTGGAACGACGCACTACGCCAGTGCGCCGCACTTACAGGCTCCCAGCGCACTAGCGCAGACAGCTCACGGCGCACCAACTGTGTTGTGCGTTACTGCGTTGGTTCGTTGATTTGACTCAGTGAGTGAGAGAATGAAAGCGCGGGCGGGTGTGTGCGCGCATACAAATTTAATTAATATAATATTCAAAAATGGCCCGCTGGCGTGATGCGAAAAGTCACTCTTACCTCTGGAATCCACGGTCGCCACTTTATAAAAACAACGTATTTAAAAATAATGCTTACGAATCTTTACTGAATAATATGAATGACCCAACATTAACAGTAAAAATAATATATATTTTTTAAATATTATATAAAAAATTATTAATATTTTAATAAATAATAATAATAATAAATATATGGGAATTATTTTTATTTTATCAAAAGTTGATTATTTTTTAGAAAAATTCTTTATGTTCATTTTTATGATTTAAATATCTAACTTCGTTAATAATTTGTTATTTTAATTTCATAATTTAACTATAATAAGTAAAAGCAATATTACTTAAGTATGATTATTACCAATATTTTATTTGTAACCATATCATATCGTAAAAAAATTAATGGTTATATATTGTGGAAATATTTATTTTTAATTAAGCTGAAAAAATATTTCATAACTTCATAATTCATCAGTCAACTTAATTTAAATTTCTAATACGTATTCAGTTAAAAAGCTGAGTGCTGTTTTTTCAGTCAGTATGTAATTATTCGGTAATATTAAAAAGATAATGCTTTAAAAAAGTAGGTGATATATTTTTTAATGATTTGTTTTTACCGAATACCTAGTGAGTTGGCGTAATTGCGCGGCGCAGCGCAGCGTTACTCATGGCTGGCCGCTTGCATTCGTTTTGATTTTCGAACGTAAACGAATTCCATAATTTATTTTTTGAAATAATATTCTAAAATATGTAGATATTGTATTGTATATAAATAACGTTTATTAATATAATTATTCTATTTCCTGTACTCACTTATAAATATCACTACTTTCCTGATTCTACATTTCATTCCTTTTATCTTTAAATAAAGCCAAAGCTGTCAACTTAGCTGTCTGTCAAAATCAAACCCAGTGGCCAGTAAAGTAAAATGTAGAAAAGAAAGATTACCTATCACTCCTTTTACATTTCACGGAGTTATAATTGTCAATTTATAAAAATGAAATAATAAGGTGTTCAATTGTTCAATAAGACTAGGCCGCAACTCAACACCTTTCGAATTCTCCCGGTCCTGCGCAGTGCGCCGTGCGCTAACACATTTAGAAGAAGTGAGTTGACACACCCGGCGCAGTAAACTGAGTTGGCGCAATTGCGCGGCGCAGCGCAGTGTTACACATGTCTATTCTACACTCGTCATTTGCTGAACGCGTGTCATCCTCCCTGGAAGAAGCTTGAACCATGAACCACGCCGTCCAAGATGTTCCGGCCGTCAAGGCCGAGCCAGGGTCTGCAGCCGGGAGCGGCGATGAAGGAGCAGGCGGTGGAGCGCCCTACACCGAGATAGAGATATCACATCCTGACATTAAGCAGGAGTGCTCGGAGTACTCCAGGAAAGCCGACCAGCGCGCCGGTGAGGAGTCTATTCAATATTAATTTATTTGGATCGTGTGAAATGCTCGCACCGATGAACTAAATTGTACTTTACGGTTTGGATCCAGTTCTTTTCGAGGGATTGTTCCGTGGTGATAATTGAGGGCCCTGATTACAACAACGGACCATATTTGAGTAGCTTCTCATATTGAAGTTCGACTCATTTTTAGTTTTTCACTTTCTTTACACAGTACCACCGATATCCATCCAAATGACGAGCATTATCACATAGTTTCAAAGCATTTCCGCACTTTTCACACACATACTCACCTTCTCTTGGAATTAAATTCCATGCTTGTAACGGTTCTAACAGAAGTCCCTTTTTTTACGTAACTTAGTCAGCTCAAGTAACGTTATTTCCATTATAAAGCTTTCTTTACTCAGTAAAAACAGACAATTATTGAAATTAATGGGCGAGCGCAAACGACGTCCGTGAAACGACTTTAAGCACCTAAATTTTTATTGAGTTGAAGATATCTGTGCTTTTCACTCTCACGTGCATATTATACTATATTATATGATATTCACGTCATAAATAAAACATGTAACTGTGAGATTTATATGGTGAATATTACGAAAATTTAAACTTAAATATCATTTTTGAAATCAAAACACTCGACTTTACTTATTTTGGAGTTGACCGCAAAAAGTATTTATTAAATGTTTCGTGAAAAACTTGTTAAATATAATTACTTGTTCAATTAAAACCGTGTGTATAATAAAGTCATCCATTCAATCAATGTTTATCTGCTGTCTACGGTAAGCCTTCATTCATGTCATAGATAAAACATGCAACTGTCAGATTTATATTTTGGAAATTGAGAATGTTTGAACTTTGATAACTTTTTTAATAAATTTTTGCGCCGGATATAAAATATCATTTTTGAAATCAGAACACTCGATTTGTGACAAAAAGATTTTCAAGAGAAGAATTTTACTATCCATATTAGCCCGGAAAATAAATTATTTTTTGTATTGTGGTGTGGGATAATGTTTTCATTTATAATTAATTTTTATAATAAAAATCTTAAAAAATATAAAACGCGATGTGATTGGTCGTGACGTTGTTACTCTAGTAGGTGAACAGTACACGGAAGTACAGCGCGACATAAGCAGTTCTCCTGGTCACCTGATCTGGACACAGGTTACTCTATGATGACTTGCTTGATGCAAGTACAGCCCGAGCTGGAATGGAGCTGAGCCCAGGAGACAGGCAACTCTCCAGCTCTGTTGCACTAAATTATTTTGATTCCTTCTGGAACCCAGTTCTCTGGGTTCCAGCAATGTGGGGTCTCCAGCCGACATCGGCGATGAGGGAGCAGGCGGTGGAGCTCCCTACTCTCCTATAGATATATTCTATCCAGACATCAAGCAGGAGTGCTCGGAGTACTCCGGGAGAGCCGATCAGCGCCCTGGTGAGCAGGAGAAATTCTATATAGCTATGTATATAGTCGCATATATTTTCTTCTACAAAAATGTAATACCAAACTTTCACATTCGCTCACCATTGTCCTCGCTTCAGAACACTGAATTTTAGAACTTCTAGGAAAAATATGTTGATTTTTTTATAGTTTTGTGGTACCAAATCCGCTTACTTATAGAAGTTGAAATAACTCTGGTCAAAAAATGGGTGACAGTAAAATGTTACGTGCATAGTCACATACCCAGGTACAGCGTCACATAGCAGACACACAAATTTGGGCTTTTATTATCAATATCCATAAAATTGTATGTCTGTCTATACGTATGTTCTCTGTACAAATCTACACCAGTGGACAGATCTGGCCCGAATCTTGCACAATTATTCTTAAATATCCTTCGAAAAATAAAGGCACCATTTGCCTTCCCCCCTTTAAACCCACTCACTCCTCCAGATATAAATGTTGTGCACTCCAATTTTAATTTAATAATTTTTTTTTTAAATATAAAATAATACTCTACCTCCCGACAATCCCTCTGTCCCGCTACTCGGCCGTTATAAATTATAAATTAAGAGGAATGCATTTTAATATTTTTTTTCGGGTCATCTTTGTTGTAGCCATATTGGGCAAATCTCTAGTATTATTAATAACCAATGAGTTGGTCGGCTTTTCAAAAAGGCTTTCCTTAGTGTCATATATGTTACATATTAATTTTCTTTTCTATATATATTCTCTATTGCTCTTAATAGGATACACAGCGTGTCAGCGATTTCCATGCTTATTTATTCTCAGCATTTCCAATTTAAGTTATTAGACAATAGTTTAGTATAATATTATGCAGCGAAACGAAGATGGTAAATTCCCAATAGGTAGTGTGTGGGCCCAACAAAAAGAGAATGAAAAATTATAAAAAATATTTCCGATGACATTATTATTTAGGCGATAAGCATATAAACATTCTGAATTCTATACAGATAATTTTATTCATACAAAAACTATTATCATTGCAGATCTCTTGAAAATACAAGATTCTTTTTCGGATGATCCAACTATGCTTTCATCTGCCCTTGGAAAACAGCCGGAATCGGAGACCATTTCCAACCCTGAAAAATCCACAAGCAATAATGCGCTTCCTCCCGCTGTTGAGAAGGCGATGCTGTGTTCTCAGTCCCCGCACACGAGCAGGCGGAAGGCTTCCTTGAGTATTCACGAAGTCGCACATACTAGGAAGAATAGTTTTTCCTGTTTGCAATGCATTTATTCTAGCAATCGTAAATCAAGCTTACAGAGACATGTGCTTAAGCACACTGGAGAAAAACCATTTTCATGTTCACAGTGCAGTTATTCGTTCTGTCAGAAATCACACTTAAAAAGACATATGGCCTTACACACTGGAAAAAAACTCTCATGTTCACAGTGCAATTATTCGTGTAATCGGAAATCAGATTTATATGTTCATGTGCTAAATCACACCGGAGAAAAACTTTTTTCATGTTCTCAGTGCGAATATTCGTGCAATCAGAAATCAAGCTTAAAAAGGCATACCCTTTCACACCTTGAAAAGAAACTGTTCTCATGTTCGGAGTGCAATTATTCGTGTAATCAAAAATCAGAATTTCTGCTTCATGTGCTTAACCACACTGGAGAAAAACTATTTTCATGTTCACAGTGCAATTATTCATGTAATCGGAAATCAAGCTTACAATTACATGTGCTTAGGCACACAGGAGTAAAACAATTTTCATGTTCAAAGTGCGATTATTCGTGCTATAGAAAATCAATCTTACAAGAACATACGCTTAAGCACACTGCAGAAAAACTATTTTCATGTTCACAGTGCAATTATTCGTGTAATCGGAAAGCAAATTTACAAGTTCATGTGCTTAAGCACTCTATAGAAAAACCATTTTCTTGTTCACAGTGTAGTTATTCGTGCAATCAGAAAGTAAGCTTAAAAAGACACACTCTTTTACACACTGGAGAGAAACTGTTTTCATGTTCATAGTGCAACTATTCGTGCTTTAGAAAATCATACTTAAAAAGACATGCGTATACCCATACCGGAGAGAAACGGTTTTCATGTTCACAGTGCAATTATTCGTACAATGACATGGCAAAATTAAAAAGACATTCATTTTCACACACTGGAGAGAAACGATTTTCATGTTCACAGTGCAAATATTCGTGCAATGATAAATTTAACTTAAAAACACACTTGTTTACCCACACTGGAGAGAAGCCGTTTTCGTGTTCACAGTGCAATTACTCATGCTATGTAAAATCATACTTAAAAAAACATGCGCTTACCCACACAGTAGAAAAACTGCTTTCATGTTCACAATGCAATTATCATAAATCAAGCCTAAAGATGCATGTGCTTGAACATATTGGCGAATAACTATTTTCATGTTCACAATAAAATTATTCATGTAATCGTAAATCAAGCTTACAAGTACATGTGCTTAGGCACACTGGAGAAAAACTATTCATGTTTACAGTGCGATTATTCTTGATATAGAAAATCAATCTTAAAAGTAAATATGCTTAATCACAGTGACGAAAAACTTTTTTCATATATACGGTGCAAGTATTCATGTTATCGTAAATCAAGCTTCAAAGAACATATGCTTATGCATAATGGATAAAGAATATTTTCACGTACACAGATTATTTACGTCTTTATTCGAAAATTCAGCTGCGAAAAATTCATTTTGCACATCACGTACAGAGACTGTTTCCATGTTCAGTTTAATTATTCGTGCATTCATTAATGAAGCTTGACTATACATTAGACATGAGGCAGAGGAAATGTTTTCATGGTCACGTAAAAAGTGTAATCGTAAATACGATTAAAAATTTATGCTACAATTTACATAAACTGAGGAGGAAATGCTTTCATGTAAACAGTGCACTCGTACCACCACAACGCTCATGAGAGGCGCGGCAGCAAGAACATAGAATGGCGAGGGGATCCTCGATCACGAGGCCCGGCAGAGACAAGCACTCGTATACAGATTGTCGAGAGCTAATTTATTTGATTATCCCGTCATATCGATACTCATTATACATAGGCCTGCATGTATAGTGTTGGTATAAATTTCATAATACGTAGGTAGTTAGCCATGCTTCTGTTATACTGTTCGTTTTCTGCAACATGTTATGTAAAACTGTTCGTTTATGTTTATGTAGAGTCGTTAATGCTTATTTAAACAATAAAACTTCAATAGAAACACATTCTGTATCATTTCATACCTCAGTGACAGACACCTCACTAAAAAAATGCTATTAACAAAAAGGTTATTCATTTTATGTGTATATACACACATAAAACTTATCCAAATCCCTCCACTGGTTTCCACAAGGAAACCGAAGAGCTAGTGCCGAACGGTTTATTGTGTGCATAATTTACATTTTTCGTTTTATTTTACAAATTGAAGAAAATGATGCAGGGGATAAAGGCAATTTACATTCTGGCAACACTGGCACTCTCGCGGTCGACCAATCGGAGAGAAGGCGGGAGCAGAAATTATAAAATACTCTGATGCGCCTTTAAAAGTCCATCCGATCCTCGATTCAGATCTCAAGTCATCGGCCTCCAGCCTGCCGATAGTCTCCTCGTCGCTTCCTCTGAGTGTTCCGGAGCAGTCACCACCTCGGGCCCGACACGCAGCCGCTGGACGTGCAAGCGTCATCCATCCGAGATGCATGACACGTTGGAATGATTTTAAAGTGGTAGTGAATTTTCATCGTCTGTTAACATAACCAACATTATTTATTAGTGTTGGTGCAACTTGACTAATATATTATTTTGTTCCACTTCCTCGCTTTACCTTTACCCTTTCCTTCTGGCATGGCCTTGTATCGAGACACGCTACAGAGGGCGCGGACTAGTGTCGCCACCTTGCGACCCACCCGCTAAGTTGACGGCACCTAAACCCGAACCAGACTCAAGCAGGCGGTGTGGGGGCTTGCGGTTCGAGAGCCAGGCCGGTGTGCGAGGAAACGAGGTGCGGTACATTACGGATCTCGATCACAGCCATCAGCGCTGCCCTGGGGAGACTCGCTGCCACGCCGCGCGGCCGATGAAGTCAACCCAAAAGGACCTTCGGCAGAAGTGCGAGAAACGCTCATTCCTTCAGGAGCAACGAGAGTGCCATATTGGCGTCCAGCTCGAGCATATCCAGGCAAGCCAGGTCCCCTGCAATTCCCCTCTATCCTGATGCCTGTCCTGTCGAGTTGCGCCAAACTGATCCGCTCCCACAGTTAAGATTAAAATTATATATTTTGTTTAGCCTTAGATTATTTTTAATACGCTTATTGCAAAGGAAGGATTTAAGCCAGTACTTGTGAGTTTACAGTCAATAATATTATTTTGACATCCAATTCGTGATAAAAATAATAGTATCAATTAAATCAATTATGTTGGACACATAAAATCCAAATAAATTATAAAAATTGCCAATATATAATTTACAAATGCAGTTACCCGTTGTGGATGCGAAAAAAACTGAGCAGGATAATCTCCGCCAAAAAAATATTGAAACGAAATTTATAAATTATTTCTCTTTATTGTGTTATCGTTCATTAAAATAAATAAAAAAGTTTTTCATTTTTAACAATAAAAGATCTTCAAATATCTTTTTAGTTTATTACTGCTCTGGTTAAACTGCAAGCCTGGCTGTGGGAGCCCGTTGAAGTGACGACGAAGTTGTTCGGAAAATTCTACCAAAAAAAATTATGCATCAAAAAATATTGCATTAATTACGAATATTTACTTGAAATTGTCGTCTCTTTTTTAGACAATATTTACGAGCAAATTTTTTTACATAGTCTATTTATATATGATTTTTGAGTTTAATTTGTAGAACTCCATATATATTTTTAGCGAAATTTAAAATAAATTAAATTGAAATAATTATTATTGATGAAATTTAAAATGAATTAAATTTGAATTAATATTATTATTAGTAAAATTTAAAATAAATTAAATTTTAATCAATATTATTATTAAGTTCTGCGGGTTAACTATTTTTAGTGTGACAGCTGTTTCGGCTTTCAACGCCACTTTCAAACAAAAAATGATCTTCTCTCCACTTCTCAATATGTTAAAAAAAAACCATAATCAAGGCCATAATTAAAAATAATATTTATAAATAACAACTAAAGAGAATCGTTTACAGAAAAAGGGAATTTCGATAATTAAGCATAACATAGAATTTTGTAAACCGAGGCACCCAATAACGAACATTAAATATAGACCTTCAACAAAAATATCTTATTACTCTAAAGGGGAGGGGTAATTTAAAATTGTATAAATAAGTCGATTATACGTGCTATATCCACTGCTCAATAATGGCCTTGAAAGCCGAAACACTAAAAATAGTTATCCCGCAAAACTTAATAGTAATATTTATTAAAATTTAATTCATTTTTAATTAAATTTATAATAATTATCAACGTTGAATTTAATTTAAATTAAAAAAAAATACATATTCTAAATTAGAATGAAAACTATCTCGCCATCTTAAAATGTATTAATATCTCTGCTCCATGTAAAAATGAAAATTCTTAGAGTTATTCTTCTTCTTCTTCTACCCCTTATGCTAATGGTCGGGGTCCCTGCACCGCATAGGAGGATCCAACTCTTCCTATCTTGGGCTTCGCCCTCTCTGGACCCTGCAATGGGGTCCGAAACGTCGGCCAGAGAGGTCAGATATACACGGCACAACATCCCAGAAAACTACACACAGAACATTCTGAACGGCCATGAAGACCTGAGAGCACTATTTGAGTATTTCTGATGGCCGTACACTAGGGTTGGCCTGAAAGGTGATTAATACTGCCAACTCTGCTCGCTGGGTGAGCTCCTCTTTTCTGTACTGGACAGTACAGAAATAATAATAACGAGCGAGCCCTACAGTAGTCGCATGTGATGTGTAACATTTGAAATCTCACAATTTAAAATATCAATCGAGCAGCACTTATAAATACTGTCTATACTTTGCCGTACTACGTAGATGGCGTATATCTACATACGCATTCTGTTTAGTAATGTGTTCGGTCAATTATATGTTTTATTTATTTTCATAGATGGCAGTAGTGTGCCGCCGTACATATTGTATGAAAACTTTGAACAAATATTTAAAAATAATCACATAAATTACATAAAATTTGAGGATATAAATCATTAAGGGTAGTTATTGTTTACATTAATGTAAAAAAAATTAAGTATTTATTGGATAGTTTCGTAGATATAAGCCAAAATTTGTTTGACAAGTATTTCAATCGTTTAATTGCAATGACAAATTACGGACAGAAGATGGGACAGACGTTTATTTAGTTAGGGGATTAAGTTACTTTATCACTATGTTACTGTTTAATTAGGTAACTGACGATTAATATAGCCATTTATGTGGTCTTAACTGCTTGTTTGTATTTTGAGCTCCCACTTGGCAGATCTTACACTACCCTCCTGTTCAAAAATAATGTTTATATTAACCCTTAACCACCCAGCATATAGTTTTGTTACACAACCACCTGCCATACGTCTGTTGGACTCCCGAATAAAATAATTCACAATGGTAAAATTTAGTAAAGAATGGTTTTGTTTTTAATTAAAATTCTATTGAGGAACATATTAAACTCTTAATTAGAAAAAAAGGCACATGAAAATCAGCATTTTTTTTTTTTTATCATAAATAATTGTCAATACCTCTTATTTCAGGCTTACAAACGAATAAATTTGGAAAATGAGATCCACAAAAATTATCATGTAGAATAGGAACTTCTTACAACTTTTTTTGGTGTTGAATAATTAGCAAACATAGAAAAAAATTAAAATTCTCCATAAAATCACAAATTAAATAAAATTGCAGGCTCTTAATACATAGTTTTTCACGTCAGTGAAAATACAACATGTTTGAGCATTCAAGGCAAATTTGGTGCTAAACATTCGAAACACATGTATTTCGTATTGCGTTTCTTTGTGTATTTACAAGTTGAACAGTTTTTACGAATCGCCAACATTTCTTCAGCACTGCTGCTACATGGAACTGCTGATGGAGTGGTCACGTTTCTGTGGAGGATACGTTGAATTTCACATTATTGCAATTTCACATTGCATTCGTCATTTAAAAAATGCTGCCAAATATCCAGTGAACAAGACAAAGAATTAAGCTCACTCTGATATGCTGGTTTTTTATCTTCTCTTCCCTCCACTATATTATACTGCAAAGTTATCAATCATAAAAACGGTGGGGCAGATGACCAACAAAAGTAATTCCTTTCAAAATAATTCTTCTTCCACGGTCTCCATCGCATTTCAGATCATCATCTTCAGATGAAAACTCTTCGTTTCCACGTAGAATTAAAGACAAAAGATGTTGGGATGGAGAATTTTCTTTATCACCCAGTACAGTTGGCTCTTCGCATTCGGAATCAGACGCACAACTTTCTTCCAATACATGATCTAGCCCAACATGACCTTGACAGATCTTGTTCCAAACACCGCTCGATATTATTGTCACTAAGAGCCATTTTAAACGAAAACCATAAAAAACACGATTAAAAAAAAATTACGTAACCACCTACCATAGGTCTCTCAGACCCCCTGCAATAGTTTTTACTCACCTGAAGCAAATACACGCACGTACGAACGCTTGCGCGACACTTAGGGGTGCGGGGAAAAGGTACAGGAACTAACAAGTTAGTACGAAACTTGGGCGCAAAAATATTCACGATTATCAATTCGACGGGGTCTGTGAGACGTATGGTAGGTGGTTAAGGGTTAAGCATCTGGTCTCTTGTACCCTTCAGTAAGTATGGAGTCTCATAAGGAGAGACAATATCCCAATCGAACCCGACAATTCTATTTTATACTACTACTATTGAGTACACAACTAAATTGAGCGATTTGATAGTACTCTGACAAAAAAAATGCAAAAGATTGCTTCGACTTGACTTGAGGCCCCTTAGCATTAAAACACAAACATGATCTGTAAAAATTGGTTTTCTTAAACCCTCCCCAAGACCTTCAAATCCCTCAATATTTCATTGTATACAATATTTTCTGTACAATAAACCAGGCTTAAAAGAAATCACGCCAAGTCTTTGAATACATGCATATATTTACACCCGGGCTAAGGGAAACACTTTTTAATAATCCACTCACGGTTTGGCAGAATAAATAATTTTGACTAAAAACTAAAACACCATAATTCGATAACGCCAAACAAAGAATTTTATCATCTTCTGTAAATCTATGACCGTGTTGATTTTTTCTTTGCTCCCTCAATTGGCAACGCATGAAAGTGGCCGTGGGATTATTGACAACTTTTGTTTAGGAAACCCACCAGCATGAGCTGATTGCATCCAAAGCATTCCAGCGTCCATTTAAACGCATCTTCTCGCTTCGCATTTATGCATTTCTTGTGCATATATTTTTCATTAGGAGTTCGACATGTAGGTACAGCGTAGTTGAATAACTGAAAATTTTCAGGATCATGTTCAAATTGCTTCAAGGAAAAGATTCACAGATTATTTTTGTTCTTTAACTGATTATGAAAGCCTCTTAAAAGACCAGATTTTTTTGGCAAAATGGATTCATGTGATACGCTAAAAAACTTTACATTTCAATTCTGATTCTTGTTATGAATAATAATAACATAATAAAAATAAAAATATGATAGTAAATAATTAGTTGTATAATAACTAATATAAAGTAATAATTACATGGTATGTGCCATCAGTTCCATTATTTGTCATTATTTTACCAAAAGTATTTGTATATCTGTTTCTTTATTTCCTTGGTAGATTTATTGCTTTTTAATTACTGCAATTTCCAGCCAGCCACCCATTATGCCTAGTCATAAAGCTATATTATGTAGGTACCTACCTCACTACTAGCAGAAAGTGATCACAATAGTCAAAAATTATTTCTTACCAAGGATACAAAATTTTACAGAACAATTTTATTCAGTAGGTACTTCCCGATGCACATATCTTTATAAGATTTGGTTCCAGAAGGCAATCGAATATCCAATGTTTCAAATTCTTTTATCGTTTCAGCATCTAGAATCTAGAATATTGAAATAATCAAATTTATCGGCATCTTAAAAGATTTCTTAATATCCAATCTAATAACAAATAAGTAAACCTAAGGCAAAAACTTCAATGCCAATGAAAAACTACAATGCCTGAAATTTTGCAAGTAGGAGTGTTTCATCTTCAAGAAAGAAGAATAATTATCGATACCCTTGATGATGTCATCAAACTTGACGTCAAGAGCAATCAGTAAAACACCACTTAAATGCATTGACGTATTATAATATAGACACGTTAATCCCATACTAGCCGGCTTTCATATGTAGCAAACATATCATTGAAAGAGACAACAAATCACAGCACACTTATTTATTCTGCATGTAGACAGAAAAATCAGATAATTTGAAGTCGCGGTGACTGAAATAACATACTAATTCTTACAATAGTGTACGATACTCTGTTCTTTTTTCCCGGGACTTTTTTCGGCGTAACTTCGCGCCCGATCACAAAGAAAGTCCGTTCGATAACGAATGCAAGAAAGGCAATTACCTTATTTTTGAGTTGCCAAGATTTCACGCTTGTAAGGTATCTACAGTTTAATATATCATTGCTTAAATGTACTTTATTAAAAATGATTCCCTGATTACTATTTGGTGCCTCACGTGTGACATATCATTTACGAATTGGGAATCTTTCATCTGAAGTAAAATAATGCAATGAGATAAATAACTTACTCAACAGTTCAATTGTGTATCCCCAGCTACCGAGCTTGTACAGCAAAATAAATAAAATGAATAAACTGTAATATCGCTGAGACACCAGTCCCTGTGATGGACAAGTGTGCCATCTAATATATTGTAATATGCATATGTGTCTGCTACCAAGCTTTATTCCTCCGTCAAATCTTACAAAAGTCATAAAGATTTATCAAAAACCTCATTAAACAACGCCCAACTGATATTATTTTATTTTGTCAGTGAGTTATGATCATAAACATACTAAACTTGTGAAATATTTTTGTTATTAACATTTTTAAATATAAAATAACTTCACACGGTGATACATAAACAATGTGGCCTTAAAATGTATAGATTGTACATTAGGGTGTCCTGTCAACCAGGGGCGTCGCAGCATGGCTTTTCCGTGACCAATTATTTGGAGAAAAAAATCGGGATACAACATATATTTCGTAACATTTCTTTCACAATTGTTATCATAGTTTACATATTGTGATATATCATAAAAATCTGTAGTATAAATATTTGATTTATATTTTTCTTCCATTAGATACGTATACAAAAAAGGCATGCTTCGATGTTCCCACTGCACGCGCCTGCTGTCAATGTATGGAGATTTCTATTTAAGAGGTATCAAAAATTTTCATTGCGCGTAGTTATATTTTGTTTTTTATTTCCATACTTCTTTGAGATCTCTACCGGTCGTAAGATATTTTTTTTTAAATTTCAGGTACATTTTTTCATGTTTATATATTTTTTATTTATGCACATGTTTCACAAGGATTGATTTTAGATTACACGAATAATTGCACTGTGAACATGAAGAAAGTTTTTCGTCAATGTGGTCAAGTACATGTACTTTTAAGATTGATTTTCTATATCACGAATAATCGCACTGTAAACATGAAAATATTTTTTCTCCAATGTGCCCAAGCACTTACTTGTAAGCTTGATTATCGATGACATGAATAATTTCACTGTGAACATGAAATAAGTTTTTCTCCAGTGTGTTTAAGCACATGTGCCACTAAGCTTGATTTCCGATTGCACGTATAAGAACACTGTGAACATTAAAAACGTTTATCTGCAGATTGCGTAAGCACAGGTTTCACTAAGCTATATTTCACCTGGACAGAGAGAGATTTCTACTGGTCCGTGGTCGCGGTAGCGGGACCAAAATATATTTGTGACGTCCTTTCTCCCCTTCTGGGAGTATCTGTGAATACTATGGCCGCCTTTACTGCTTCTCTGTCGGGCTATCGAGTAGCACGTGCATTATAAGATACTATTATAAAATATCTAGGTATTGTTTTATTTATTTATTTGATTGTTGATGATATGTACATTACTCTTTTTTTTATTAAATAAACTTGAAACCCAAGATATGCATAAAGGGATGGAAAGTCGAAGTTTGAAGCTTTGATCAATAATAAACTCACGGGATAGTTAGCTGCGAGGAACTGATAAGAAAGTAGACTCTTCCATAACGGTCCCGGGATAGGATGGGTCACCGCCCCCTTCTACGTCATTTTTTAAGAAATATTTCAGATAACAAGAATAATAATACTACGAACATGAAAATAGTTTATCTGCGGTGTGCGAAAGCACATGTGCCAGTAACCTTGATTTATAATTGCACGAATAATGGCACTGCAAACATTGTAACAGCTTCTTTCTATGGTGTAAAAGGGTATGTCTTTTTAAAGCTGATTTCCAATTGCACGAATAATTGCACTGTGAACATGAAAAAAAAAAATTTCAATGTGATTTAGCACATGTATCTGTAAACTTGATTTATGACTGCATGAATAATAACACTGTGAACATGAAAGTAATTTTTCTCCAGTGTGTAAAGGAGTATGTGTTTCTAATCTTGATTTCGGAATGCACGAAAAACTGCACTGTGAACATGAAAACGGTTTTTCTCCAGCGTGCTTAAGCATATGGTTCTGTAAGTTAGATTTATGACTGCACGAATAATTGCACTGCGAACAGAAAAAAATATTCTTTCGAGTATGTGTGTCCTCGTGAATTCTCAAGGATGCCTTCTGCTTGATTGTGTACGGGGACTGAGAACACGTAAATGCCTTCTTACCAGCGGGAGTAAGCGCATTTTCGCCGGAAGATTTTTCAGGGTTGGAAATGGTCTCCAGTTCCGGCTGCTTTACAAGGGCAAGTGAAGTCGTAGTTGGATCGTCCGAAACAGAATCTTGAGTTCTCAAGATATCTGCAATGTTAATAAATTTTGTATGAATAAAATGTTAATAGAGTTTTGAATGTTTATGTTCATAACGCTCAAATAATAATGAAACATTTACTCTAGCCATATAATGAAACATTTACACTTACTGCATACTATTAATAACAATAAGAATTAACATGAAACATACAGATCACTAAGGTACCGCATTGAAAGACAAAATAGTCTTATATTTTGTTGTAAAGATCGTTATGAAAATTTTTGCCACGTTTTAATTAGTTAAGAGCAATAATCAGACATAACGCTCTGTGGAACTGACAGCTACTACTAGCTACATTGAAAATTATTCCACATAACGTACTACATGGAATTAAACATATCAGATAGGCTGATATCATATTATTAATAACGGTGAATAATGTTTTTCAACAAACTAACAATTCCACATTTCCACTAGGGGCAGGCCGAGATGATACATACTTCTGAACTGTCACAGCACACCATCTTCCACAACTTTCATACATTTCTCACATGTTCACTGATTATACCTGTCTTAAATTGAAATAAACCAGTATCTGGTTGATTTGATCACGCCATTACTTTATCTTAGTTCCTTAAACTGTTTTGGGCAAATGACGTCCTATAAAAAATTGAACACGATTTTTTTTACAAATTTTAACATACAAATGTCTGTCCATAAAACCTTTTCGCCTTCAGTATTTTGATGAAAATTTCTCGCTATAGTACTTTGAAGATGTTTACAATCTATGAAATCTGCTGTATCCATTTCTTGAAATTTGTTTAGCTTGCCAGTTTTCTTCACCAGCCGTATTATCGGAAGTAATTGCCAAGGCATGTATATTGGTCCGCCTTTTAGACATCTCTTTTTTCTCGTTCTATTAATGCATGCCTGGCATCACTCTCATTTGGAGTACGTAAAACTTTATTCAAATTAAATACATTTTTACTTCTTCATTTACCTTTATTCAAATAAAATACATTTAGTTAGTTAAGATTTTTGCGACTCACTTATTTTGCTAATTTTAACACTAATATTTGTTCAAACAGTTCATCTTTCATGTTCCGTCTGTGTGTTCTCATTATCATTCCACCAAATGAAAATGGTCATTCAATAAGAGCAGAACTTGGTTAATAAGTATTATATATTATTTAAGGAAAAGTTTTTTCACAGTAGTATATCGTTCAAGGAATTTAATCTATTGTCATCATCTTTTAATTATTGCAGTGTTTCCAGATATATTTGTTGGCATTATCACTAGCTTCAGAAGAGAGTTGGTCTTTATATTGGCATCACTTACGACGAGTGCGTTCATAAAAAAGGTGTGTAAATGTGTAAAAAGTACAAAGCATGAAATAAAAAATAAAACCCGGTATTTTTTATTTTGTATTTGCATTTTAAATATGTATTTCAAATAATTCACATCCCTGGTCATGACTATACGATGAGCTCCCACTTGGCAGATCTTGCACTACCTTCCTGTTCAAAAATAATATTTATGCCTATTAAGCATCTTGTTTCTTGAACCCTTCAGTAAGTGTGGAGCATCATAAAGAGAGACAATTTCCCTATTAAACAATTCAAACCCACAAATTTTATTTTCTACGTTCAGGCGGGTATATTTTTCTTGTGTTTCTTTACGCAGCGTATTTGGGGCTGCAACATTAGTAGAACCTTGGTCACACACAGTGGCTACCAACTCTAGACCACTTGCTTATATTTGTTCTACTACTTACTTTAACGCCACAACTAAGTTGAGGCTCCTCAGCATTAAAACACAAATACGGTCTGCAAAAGTTGTTTCTCTTAAACCTCCCCCCCAAGAAGAATGTTATCATCTTCTGTAAATCTATGAACTTGTTGATTTTTTCTTTGTTCCCCCAACGGGCAACGCATAAAAGTGGCCGTTGGATTCTTGACAAATTTTGTTTAGGCAAGTCCACCAGCACCAGCCGATTGTATCCTCACATCCAAAAGGATGCGTAATTTTTCATCTATTATTTCAATTTTTCTATTCCTTTATTTTGTTTAAAGTATTTTAATTCGTGGTAATATATTTTAAGTTTTTTTAAATTAAGATTAATAACTCAGAGATTGTAAAATGTTTAAAACCACTGTCACTCGTTACAGGACGCCAGCCGGCGATAGCGTAAGGTCTCATCTCACGGTCAGTGAATGTTTCGGTTGAGACCGTGAATGACACGTATTAATGCGCGCCCAATTTAAGTAATATATTTTAAGAGACTTTAATTTTCTAATAAAAATCCCTACGATACATCGTGCCATTCTATAAAATCATGATTGAGATTAAAAATATACAATAAATGTCACGAAAAACGATTATAAAACCGAAATTTCGTACTTGGTCTAAAATGACCCACCACCGCCGGTCGTGTTTTGTTTTGACATGTCGGGTTTTATGGGTTAAGCTTGATTTCTGATTGCACGGATAATTTTACAGTGAAAATGAAAACATTTCTCTTCAGTTTGCTTAAGAACGTGTTATTTTTCCAATTACAGGAATAATTGCAATGCAAACATGACAATAATTTTTCCACAGTATGTTTAAGTACATGCAGTTTAAATTGTGATTTCTGATTGTAGGAATAATCACACTGCGAACATAAAAATAATTTCTCTCAAGCATGCTAAAGCGCATGTTGTTTTAATTGCATTTGCAGATTTTCAATTGCAGAAATAACCGCACTACGAACATGAAAAAAATTTCATTCCAGTAAGCTTAAGCGCACGTTCTTTCAAGTCTAATTTCCGATTAGAGGAATAGTTGCATTGCGAACACGAAAACTGTTTTACTCCAGTGTGTTTAAGCACATATATTTTTAAGTATGATTTCCGATTGCAGGAATAATCGCACTGCCCACGCGTAAACAATTTCTTTGCAGTGTGCGTAAGCACATGTTGTTTCAATTCTGATTTCCGTTTAGAGGAATAATTGCATTGCGAACACCAAAATTGTTTGCTCCAGAGTGGTTAAGCATGTGTACTCTTAAGCTTGATTTACGAATGCAAGAATAATTACATTGCGAACACGAAAATAATTTATCTCCAGTGTGCTTAAGCACATGGATTTTTAAGTTTGATTTCCAACGGCACGAGTAATCGCACTGCGAACATGAAAATAGTTTTTCTCCAGTGTGCTTAAGCGCATGTAGTTTTAAGTCTGATTTCTGATTGTAGGAATAATCGCACTGCGAACATGAAAATAATTTATCCGCAGAGTGCTTAAGCGCATGTTGTTTTAAGAGTGCTTTACGATTGCAAGAATAATCGCATTGCGAACATGAAAATAATTTCTCTCCAGTATGCTTAAGCGCATGTTGTTTTAAGTGTGCTATGCGATTGCAAGAATAATCGCACTGAGAACATGAAAATAGTTTCTCTGCATTGTGCGTAAGCGCATGTCGTTTTAAGTCTGATTTCTGATTGCAGGAATAATCGCACTGCGAACATGAAAATAATTTCTGTCCAGTGTGCTTAAGCGAATGTAGTTTAATGTATATTTTCTGATTGCAGGAATAATCGCACTGCGAACATGAAAATAATTTCTCTCCAGTGTGCTTAAGCGCATGTTGTTTTAAGTGTGCTTTACGATTGCAAGAATAATCGCACTGCGAACATGAAAATAGTTTCTCTCTAATGTGCTTAAGAGCATGTTGTTTTAAGTCTGATTTCCGATTGCAGGAATAATCGCACTGCGAACATGAAAATAATTTCTGCCCAGTGTGCTTAAGCGAATGTAGTTTAAAGTATATTTTCTGATTGCAGGAATAATCGCACTGCGAGCATGAAAATAATTTATCCGCAGAGTGCTTAAGCGCATGTCGGTTTAAGAGTGCTTTACGATTGCAAGAATAATCGCACTGCGAACATGAAAATAGTTTCTCTCCAGTGTGCTTAAGCGCATGTTGTTTTAAGTCTGATTTCCAATTGCTGGAATAATCGCACTGCGAACATGAAAATAATTTCTCTCCAGTGTGCTTAAGCGCATGTTGTTTTAATTGTGCTTGACGATTGCAAGAATAATCGCACTGCGAACACAAAAACCGTTTTTCTCCAGTGTGCTTAAGCGCATGTTGTTTTAAGTCTGATTTCCAATTGCAGGAATAATCGCACTGCAAACATGAAAATAATTTCTCTCCAGTGTGCTTAAGCACATGCATTTTAAAGTTTGATTTCCAATTGCTGGAATAATCGCACTGCGAACATGAAAATAGTTTCTCTCTAATGTGCTTAAGAGCATGTTGTTTTAAGTTTGATATCCGATTGCAGGAATAATCGCACTGCGAACATGAAAATAATTTCTCTCCAGTGTGCTTAAGCACATGCATTTTAAAGTTTGATTTCCAATTGCTGGAATAATCGCACTGCGAACATAAAAATAATTTATCCGCAGAGTGCTTAAGCGCATGTTGTTTTAAGAGTGCTTTACGATTGCAAGAATAATCGCACTGCGAACATGAAAATAGTTTCTCTCCAGTGTGCTTAAGCGCATGTTGTTTTAATTCTGATTTCCAATTGCAGGAATAATCGCACTGCGAACATGAAAATAATTTCTTAGCAGTGTGTTTAAGCACGTGCTTTTTTAAGTTTGATTTCCAATGGCACGAATAATCGCACTGCGAACATGAAAATAATTTCTTTGCAGTG
This sequence comes from Agrypnia vestita, assembly GCA_016648135.1. Classification (NCBI taxonomy): domain Eukaryota; kingdom Metazoa; phylum Arthropoda; class Insecta; order Trichoptera; family Phryganeidae; genus Agrypnia; species Agrypnia vestita. Next base: position 5,293 of record JADDOH010024075.1, on the reverse strand, counting down.
TGCTTAAGCACGTGCATTTTTAAGTTTGCTTTCCAATGGCACGAATAATCGCACTGCGAACATGAAAATAGTTTTTCTCCAGTGTGCTTAAGCGCATGTTGTTTTAAGTGTGGTTTACGATTGCAAGAATAATCGCACTGCGAACACGAAAACAGTTTCTCTCCAGTGTGCTTAAGTGCATGTTGTTTTAAGTCTGATTTCCAATTGCAGGAATAATCGCACTGCGAACATGAAAATAATTTCTTTGCAGTGTGCTTAAGCACGTGCATTTTTAAGTTTGATTTCCAATGGCACGAATAATCGCACTGCGAACATGAAAAAATCTTCTTCCCAGCGGGAGATTTTTTGGCTTTTGAAATGGTCTCTAAAGTTGGCAGGTTTTCATGGGCAGGCGAAGACACAGTTGGACTTTCCGAAGAAGAATCTTGTATTCTGAAGATATCTGCAACGAAAATATTTTAGTTAGGTCACGTGCAGTTGGGATCCAGGATCTTTTCGAGAATTTGTTCCGTAACAACAGTTGAGTGTTCTGATTTGAACAATTAAATATGATAGGTAGCTTCCATTAAGTAAAAAAAGAAAAGCATGGCTTAAACTTTTGACATTGAAAGGAGAAACAAAGTACGAGAACAATTTTTTTTTATTAATATTTATTTATGTACCTTTATTAAGTTAATGATACATGAGTAAGCGCGAGAATATGTAAGTGAAAAATATCAAGATATTCAATAAATGACGAAAATGAAGGGAAAAAAGTATGTTAGAAACAATGAGAATAGAATGCGGGAACTACAGGGCAAACTGTAAAAGGCTTACGATATAGTTATAAAAAGACTGATAGGTTACGGAAGGTACTCTCTGGTAACAGGGTGAATAGTTAACTTGTGCTAGCAATTGCATCCATATGCGGTGGAAATAATGTGTATAAGAATCAATAGTTTGATATTACAAAAAATTTCAATTAGGGTTGCATAATGTCTCCACGGCTGTTCAACATGTATATGAATAATTGTGTCGAAGAACTGAAATGCAAGAATATAGATTCAAAAATGAGCGTTCGTGGCTAACAATATTTACAGAGTCCAGTTAGCAGAATGTATCTAAGAAAAGTGACATTATAAGAACAAATGAAGCAAGTGTTGACGAGGTCAGAAAGAGGGGATGGCCGCGAAGGCTTAGCACAACCAGATACTGGAAGACGCTCCTAATGGGACGCAATTAGGAGCATCAGCAATCGTCGGGCTGCACGCGAGGATGTGGGAATGTCGATGAGTCGAGAGGCGTGGGTCAAGACAGAAGTGTGGCGGTCAATCTCCCTGCCTTCCTCCGCGGAGAAACGGCGGGATAGTAAGCAAGTTAGATTTAAGTATTAATACAGTTACATATTAGACATTTAGTTTTCAAAATTTCACCATGCATGTTGACATTTGATACGTTTCATCTATGGTTAACTCACGTTACGCAAATATCGATAAGAGAGAAACATAATAAGTACAGAAACTATGGATTTTTGCGAAATGCTTGTTTTTAAGTAGTTTCAGATTTAAAAAAATTATAATGCATATACATATACTTACGTATATTAATGATTAAATATGAATGTCACGACCCCTAGGTATGAGAGACCGAATCAAAGTATTATTATTGTTTGTGTTTTTTTCTGCTGAATATTGTGATATTTTTCTTTGATTTTTAAATAAACGCCATTTTGCGAATGTCGGCAGGTATATTTTGATAAATTTATATGTGAGTTAATTTGCAATTTATGTTTTTATCTCGCGTTGTGTTATACTTTAATAACTTGATTAAGAAAAAACGATTTGTAATAAATTCCCAAAAATGAGGAATTTTCTGACTGTGGGCAATACTATATAGATTGGGGCGCCCTCCTCCATTCTACAGATAAGTTGGACGGACTGTATACGATAAGATTACTTCATTCTGTTTGCACGGCTCCTGTCGGTCGGGCGCTTGTGAGTCATGAGATGTCAAAATACTACGGTTTCTTATAAAATGACGACAAAGTTAGTAGAATCTTGAGAAATGTAAAGAAAAGTTTTATAGAAAATTTAAAAAACATTATAATACGGTAATTTTACATTGTATCTATGAAAATATATGAAATAGATTCAGAAAAAAATATATACTCAGTATGGGCGGTGTGGGATAATATTTTCATTCATATTTTTTGTAGTAAAAATCTTAAAAAATACGATTCTATTAAAACGCGACTCGACGTCACTTTGCAGGAATTGTATATAAAGCATGTATTCTTTGGTTTTTGTCACTGTAATTTGTTTATTTTCTATGGTCACCATACGTCTTCGCTTTGTTTTTTGTTTGTTGGCTTCATTACTCCCTTTATTATTATTAACTAGTGGCGTCTGCTTGCTTGCCGTCGATAAAAACTTTGGATCGATTTTTGACCCTTTTCCCGTGATCCAATCGAGCTGAAACTTGGCAAGCAGACTCGAGGCGACGATCAAGAAGATCTATCAAATTTTCGTTAAAAAAATTAATAATTATAGTATAATTTCGGATTTTTAGAAATTTTATTGGTTTTTTAAAATTGGAATCATTACAAAAGTTTGATGAGCAATGGCGTGGCGGCCCGATAACGTCGCTGAATATTTTCTATATTTGAATTACTCCGTCGGTATAATAGATACATCAATACGAATTTCGAAAATTTACAAAACAATTGGTTCATAGATGACAGCAAAATTGGGTTTTTTGGAAAAAAAATCAAATAATAATTTATTTCTTTTAGATTTCTGCTTAGTTTTGAAGAATTCTACATTTTCAAATCTGATTCCGACTAAATCATTTGACGCTGGAAATTCATAAGGTACGATACTGATGATAATTGAATCTATCAAAATCTTGACATCTCAATACATCTGACATTTTAGAAATATATTAAATTTCTGTAAGTTTAGTGTTATGTTATATGTTTTAATTCGCCTTTAATTTGTTATATTTTACAAAGAAAGGGAGTATAGTAAAAACCGGTATGAGTTACTTTTTTTACTCTAACATTATGGTGAGTTTTCGGGAATGATTTTCTATATTTAGGTATCATACAATATCTAGACATTGTGGACGCACTACATAAAAACGGCGGCTTGTTTTCTAAAAAAAAATGAATGAACGTCTAAATACGGGAATTTGCTGTTACGTGTTAAACGTCAAATTGACATACATGACGTCACTCGCGAAAATAAACGTTTTGGAGAGAGTTTAAAATGGTGACTTTCTAAATAGTTTTTTAATGTTAATACATATACGCATTAAAAAAAACTTTTTTATAAACGTATTTTCTAAACCAAAGTTAAGATTATTCCATTAATAAATAACTTATACAATTATCCTATTCACCAGGGTCCCCTTTGTACCCTGCTCCGGTCCCCGATCCTATTTTCAATATTCCGGTACTCCAAGGTTAAAAAGAAAAATAAATGAATTCAAAACTATTTTTAGGTTAGTTTAGGTAATCTAAGAGTCAGGTTCTGTTAAAATTGAAAAATAATGTATTTTTAATATAACAGAAGTCTTGTGAGCACAAGTGCACAACATGAAACATCTTGGACACTAAGGTGCAGTGACAGTCTTTTTAAAAGCAGACAAATTCATTGAATATTTATGTCAATCTAGCTTTGCCTCCTCGATAAAAATAATCAACTGTGTAACATAATAACTGCATAAAAATAATTAACTTTTGCATTCCTCAATGGTAGCGGGAGAGGGGGGAGAGTGGTGTCGGCGGGTCGGTTGCCATTTAACAATTGAGTTAATAGTATTAATTCCAAATTGTGGGCCAAACAGAAAAAATTAGAAAAGATTATGCCTAGGCGTTTGAAATCTATTACTAAATTCCCAGATGATTTATCAATAATTGGGAGGAGAGGTATCGGTTATATAATTAATAATAATTTAATAATTCAACGAACGCTTTTATGCCCCGGTATTATATATTATGTATCGATAATATATTATGTATGATGTATAGGTAAATTTAACATTGAAAGCGAGAGCGAGAGTAATTACGACGCCGCGATCCCAAAAAGCAATTAATTACGCGACGACAATAGGTACACGCAGACTTGATGTATCATTTAACACACACAAAAAAAAGGAAACAAAGTCAATAGAAAGTAAGAAACCTATAAATTAATAAAATAAATACGAAATGTCATGTAAACATACTGTGTAGAACCAGGATTACTTTTGTATTAATATTCGTAATAGCTATTGTTTTCTAATCAAAATTTATTGTAATGTGAAAATACATATAGGTGTATGATAGACGATGTAACTTGTAACTATGTAAAATAAAATGTAAGTATAATCTCTTACATCTGTACCTAAAATATTGTGGCAAATGTTATTATTAATTATTATTGAATGACTCGTCAAAAAGCTTTTATTTTAAAAGATATAATTAAGAGTAAGATTTTAATCTAGAAAAGGCTGAAAGATTTTTTTTATCTGGAAACCGTGTAAAATGGAATTGCCAATTAATGAATACAAATTGGCGAAATGCTGGAATGGATTAATTTTGAATTGAAGAAAATGAACATATATCTATAGTTTTTTTTTGTAAGATTAAATTGTCGATAAAATGGCTACTTTGTTTAGTTGTAATAATTGCGTAATGTTATGATTTAGTTTTAATCAAAATTGAAAACGCCTAGAGATGTATTTTTATATTAAGTCAAATGTGGTTTATTCCATGCGTGCCGTAATGATTTTGGTAGACAGTAAAATTATACCTACTGTATGTTCAATAATTGTAATTAATCGTTAGAGTGATATAAGTTTGTAATAAGCGAGACTGTGTTATTTATTAAATTCTATGTGAATATTGAATTGTTTTGGGTTTAGGAAAAATATGCTAACTTATGTTTTATCGACGGATCCCTTTCCTACAGACATATAGAGGATATACCTAATTATTTTTTTAAATCAATAACCTTCTTTTGGATCTCAAAAAGAGAAACGAATTTAATGAGACACTGACTCAGTGCTTTTAATTAATATGAATAGATTATTTGCTCAAATATGTAGAAAGAGTGGACCGTATTCTTTTGTTTGAAATACTGCCTATCTAATATTATTAAGGTGTCAAAAAAAGAATTGATTTGTAAGGACTATACCTGTTGGTTTTTTTTTACTTTTGGTAACTTACGTTTTTTTCTATGTAATTGTTGGTCCAGAAGAAATGAAATTAAAAGAAATTTAACTGGAAATTTAATTATAAAAAAGAAAGATTAATTATAGAATTTAATTATAA
>JADDOH010024074.1:0-69882 GCA_016648135.1 Agrypnia vestita | reverse complement strand
ACACACACAAAAAAAGGAAACAAAGTCAATAGAAAGTAAGAAACCTATAAATTAATAAAATAAATACGAAATATCATGTAAATATACTGTGTAGAACCAGGATTACTTTTGTATTAATATTCGTAATAGCTATTGTTTTCTAATCAAAATTTATTGTAATGTGAAAATACATATAGGGTTATAATAGACGAGGTAACTTGTAACTATGTTAAATAAAATGTAAGTATAATCTCTTATATCTGTACCTAAAATATTGTGGCAAATGTTATTATTAATTATTATTGAATGACTCGTCAAAAAGCTTTTATTTTAAAAGATATAATTAAGAGTAAGATTTTAATCTAGAAAAGGCTGAAAGATTTTTTTTATCTGGAAACCGTGTAAAATGGAATTGCCAATTAATGAATACAAATTGGCGAAATGCTGGAATGGATTAATTTTGAATTGAAGAAAATAAACATATATCTATAGTTTTTTTTGTAAGATTAAATTGTCGATAAAATGGCTACTTTGTTTAGTTGTAATAATTGCGTAATGTTTTATTTAGTTTTAATCAAAATTGAAAACGCCTCGAGATGTATTTTTATATTAAGTCAAATGTGGTTTATTCCATGCGTGCCGTAATGATTTTGGTAGACAGTAAAATTATACCTACTGTATGTTCAATAATTATAATTAATCGTTAGAGTGATCTAAGTTTGTAATAAGCGAGACTGTGTTATTTATTAAATTCTATGTGAATATTGAATTGTTTTGGGTTTAGGAAAAATATGCTAACTTATGTTTTATCGACGGATCCCTTTCCTACAGACATATAGAGGATATACCTAATTATTTTTTTAAATCAATAACCTTCTTTTGGATCTCAAAAAGAGAAACGAATTTAATGAGACACTGACTCAGTGCTTTTAATTAATATGAATAGATTATTTGCTCAAATATGTAGAAAGAGTGGACCGTATTCTTTTGTTTGAAATACTGCCTATCTAATATTATTAAGGTGTCAAAAAAAAGAATTGATTTGTAAGGACTATACCTGTTAGTTTTTTTTTACTTTTGGTAACTTACGTTTTTTTCTATGTAATTGTTGGTCCAGAAGAAATGAAATTAAAAGAAATTTAACTGGAAATTTAATTATAAAGTTAATTATAAAATTTAATTATAAATTTAATTATAAATTTAACTATAAGTTTGGTTATAAATGTGATTATAAATTTAATTATAAAAGAATTTAAAAAGAAATTGAACTATACAAAAAAGGAGTACCTAGTTACGGCTGGCGTAGGCACGGGAGCCGCTATAAAGGAAAAATTGTGCATAAGACCGAGCTCTGCACATGGCCAGGAGACGGAAAGACTGAGGAAGCCGCCGGGGGCGTGGCCGAGAAGGAGATCGAGGGTGACAACGCGCTGGTCCAACCAAGGGAGAGAGATCAGCGCGGGAACCAATGACGAGACAGACGGAGAGGATTAACCCAATGGCGAACTTGGAGGGCGCTGCCCTGTAGACTCGAAGACCAACACCCCGTTCGAGCGGGGTATATGAGGGGCGGCCGGCTTCAAGGGAATCAGTTACGATCGAGATTCGGAGGAGAGAGTTGCGATCGGGAGTCGGAAGTGAATCAGTTGCGATCGGGAGGAGATCCGAAGTACGGGTCGTAGTTACGGACGCGAAGCAGGAAAAGTGAGGTCACAGTCGAACCGAGATCGGCAGTCGAGAGGTGACGCTGAAGTGAAATCGGGAGTGGAGAACGCCCAACGCCTTAAGTACTCTTTTTATGTATACAACAATCGAGATTTTCGCAGAGACATTTATTTTTATAGTGATTGTTTTCGCATAAGTTAGTTAATAAGTAGAATATACATTTTGTGTTTGCTTTTCCTTTTATCCATAAAGTTAATTAGATAGTTTGAATTTAATTAATGTGATTTTTTTCTCAAAAATATCCTATGAGTAAGTAGATTGTACATTTCTATGTTGTTTTTTTTTTTAAATATTAATAAGATAATTTCGAATTTTAAACTAACTTAACTTTTCTCCAAGTAATCTTCCTCAGGGAAGCAGATTGCGTAATTTTCTGTTCCTTTTCTTTCATATACATATAATTGTGGATTGTGTTTAAATTTTAACTACACTTCAAAAAAAAAAAGAATAATTTTTTTGGGAAATTATATGTGTTGTTTGTATATTTTCTTTCGCCTATTATAATAATTGAATTTTCTGTAAATACTATAATGCCTTGCCTTTGACTGTGTGTATATTAAACTGTGTGGACCTCGAATACCGCGCCTAATTTACACCTCCTGCCATTCCTTCCTCTGTGACTAAATTATGTTTGATACCGGTAAGTCGTAGAGCCACGACTGCACCGAAGAATAGACGGTGCCCGTAAGTGGAGGGCACTCGTCTTCAGAGCAAATTTGATATCAAAGAGTGATATCAAGATGATAGATATTCTCTCTGGAGTTTTATGATTTCTCTTTAATTTATGGCTTGGAGTTTACTCTTGATTAACCATAGATAAAATGTCTCAAATGTCAAAATGTTTTTCACCTCATTTAATGATCATCATGAATAAATAATCTGTACATTCTCAACGTCAAATCCACCAATAATATGTATGGTCGAAAGTTAGAAACTAAAAGTTTAGGTAATCTAAGGTTAGTCAGATTCTGTTAATTTGTGATTTTTAATATTACAGGAGTCTTGTGAGCACAAGTGCACAACATGAAACATCTTGGACACTAAGGTGCAGTGACTAACTAACTAACTAACTAACTAACCATCACGCCGTTTCCCTGCAGGGGTAGGCAGAGAGGATTGAACGCCACACTCTTCTATCCTGGCACACCACTTTTGCTTCGGCCACATTCATACATCTTCTCATACACGTTCTACGATTGTTGCGGCTTTTAACAGGGCCATCCTCAAATACTTGTAGTACCTGATCGTGCCAGGTCTTTCGCGGACGCCCTCTATTCCTGTTGCCTCAACATCGCCTTCCATATATTTTCTTAAACCATCCTTTCCTCGTTCATACGTTCCACATGACCAAACCAATCTCAGCAATCCTGTCTTCTATTATCATCTACCACACTACAGCCAGAATTGCAGTCCATTCTAATTGTTCATTCCTCACTCTATCGACCAAAGATTTTCCACACAGCGTCTTAGTGACCCGCATTTCAACCGCATTTCAGTCTATTTCAGTCTCTTTGCCACATTCAGGATTCACTTCAAACATTAAGGGTGGCACAGAACGCAATTATGTACCGATAGTCTTGTTCTTGTGACAGATTCTTCTGGCCCTAAATTGCATTTAGTGCACCATTAACTTGTTTCCCGCAGTTACTCTCCTTTCGATTTTATAATTATCAGCCTGCCGTCTCTATCCTAAACATACTTACCAATACCACAACTCGATTCACTTGGTTTTAAAGCATTTCGTGTTTATAATTAATCACCTAGTCCCTCTTTCGTCTCTCTCAAAATACCATCACTGTCGATTTGCTGACAGTCATCAAAAGTTCACTCTGCATGCATACATCGGACATCATGGATTAACCCAAGCACTGAAGATCAGCTTCCACTGCTGTTAGCCACTTAATACTGCATCGTCTGCGTATAGCAGACAGGATATGGTGAGTCCGTCCATTTCGCTCCAACTTCTAGATCCTTCAGTTCTTTCATACAATTATCCATATACAGGTTGAAAAGCCATGGTGACATTACGCATCCCTGTTTGACACCTTTTGTAATATCAAACCATGATGTGAATGTCCCATTAATTCTCACGCAAGCACTACTTCCTTCGTACAGGGATGCAATTGCCTGTATGAGTTTACTCTTCACCCCATATTCAGACAAAACCTTCCATAACTTTCGTCTTATCACTCTGTCATACGCTTTTTGGAGATCCACAAAGGCACAAAAAAGTTTTTGGTTCTTTGCCAAAAACTTTTCGGTCATCTGGCGCAGTGAGAAAATCTGGTCCATGCATCCTCTTCCACTCATGAAGGCTCCTTGTACATCCCACACTTTTTCTTTCGTTGTCAACCTCACTCTTTCTATCAAAATTCTCGCATACAGTTTGCCAACAGAGCTCAATAGGCTAATGGCCCGTTCGCGCAGTCCATTCGCGACCCTTTTCCTTTGTATAGAGGCCTGATAACAGCTCTTCTCCAATCCTTAGGAGTGTAGCTGCCCTCTAAACATTGGTTGAAGAGTCTATGAAGCCACGTGAGTATTACTGGACCACAACCCTTAATGTACTCGGCAGCAACATTGTCATAACCCACAGCCTTGCCATTCTTCATGTGCTTCAATGCTCTTTTAATTTCTTCCACAGTTATTTCATTCACACTGTCGTCACTATTCATAAATCCGTTGGACGCCTCAAAGGAGTCCTCACTCACATTCCCATTATTCTCATACATTTCTTCAAAAAATTCCTTCCATCTATCTTTTATTTCATTCTCGTTTCTAAGCATCTTTTTATTTACAAGTGTAGAATATAAATTTTACAGCTCCGTATAAAATATATATATATACAATTTACAATAGAGTACATACTAATAAATAATTTATTAAAAAATATTTAGATGGACACCTGTCTCATATTTATAATATATTAACTAACTTACTTATTAACCATCACGCCGTTTTGCCATAGGAAGAGGTTGATAGGATAGAACGCCACAATCTTCTATTTTGACTTTGTTTCAGCTACATACATGTATCTTCTCGTGCACGGTCTACGGATTTTGAAGGTTTTATCAGGGCCATCCTCTAATATTTGAATATTGGATGCACCAGATTTTTCGCGGACGCCTTCTGTTTAACACTCGCCTCATATATTAATTATCTTGTGCGTCTTTTTCTCACTCGTGAGTTCCACATTTTTTAAATTAATGAAATAATATATTTATTTCAATTCTATCTTTTACAATTGATTGTGTAATATTATTCTCTAATCATCAATTTCCAATTAATGGCTACAATATTTTTTTATTAAGAATATCTGTATAGGATTTTGTTGGGTGTGCGCTTTGGAAAACGTATTTTTGTGTAGATCTTTACTTATATTATTTTATGAAAATTTTCAATTTCAGCTTAATTTACCAAAAAACTATATAATATTGAATTACAATATACTATTAAAAATTGTATGATTTTTCATATTATTTCATCAATCTCATAGGTTTCTGGACAATAAATGCAAAAGTAATTTTATAATTATAAAAGAAAAGGGGATATTTTTTTCAGTAAGGTTGTAGATACCCATCATTATTTTTTTATTATAAATTGTCAAGAGTCTAGCCATCCTAAGAACATTCCTCCTATGTTAGTGTCGCAATAAATTATTCATAAGTGCAGTCAAGTATTCTTAGAAAAATGTGTATTCCCCGTCACGTTAAAATTCAATGACTTGCTCGTCTTAAGAAAAATGCGTCTTAAATTTCCATACAGTAATGGAAAAGTCAGTTACATTTTTATTTTTTCGTGTATTTCCCATTACCGAGCTAAATTCTATGTGCCAAAAAAAATGTGGTGCGGTAATCCTACACAATTTTATTCTATAAAATTTCTACAAAAATATTCAAATTGGTATAAAACATAAATTTGTGTGAAAAACTTAAACCATCTTATCCAATGAGAAAATTTTGTGCAACGTAAACAAATACATCAATGACACAAAACATTTTTATAATCATTGTACATTTTTTTTTCATATTTATTTATTTTTGATACTTATTACATAGACACTTGTTATGCCAAACTGCACAGCAGTTTTACGGCATTCATTCCTACATCGGCTTAATTTTATTTTATAATTTAAATACTTAATTTAATTTAATGAAGTATTTAACATATATATATTATTAAAACATATATTATTTGAAAAAAAAATCAATATACGTAGATTACGCTTGTGAACTAATTAAGGGAACCATATTATACCATTATATCCATGCTATTACACAATTTCTTATACACAGCAATGATCGATCATATTGTGATAAATATACAAGTTTTATTGCTGTAAAGGAATCTTTTTTTTCCAGATATTCTAGGCTGAAAGGGAAAAATTATGTTTTTATTAAGAAATTGCATAATATGATTAAAAACATTGTTTTATTAAATAATACATCCATTTTTTGATCTCAGGGATTTTTTCAACATATTGGCTTTTTAATAATTACATAAAATGAATCGGCTACACCTCATCTATAAATGTAAATTATAAATGAGATGTAGGTGATTATTTTTACAGAAATTTTTATTTATTTATGCAATTAGTTTTTCGTAATCCTTGCTATAATATGCAGACAGATCAACGGTTTACCAAGATAAGTTTACAAAATCACATTAAGATATCGTGTTAATCACATTAAGTTAATGTAATTTATTTTATTTATACTTATAATATTGTTTTTGTATAATTTTAGGTTCATCCTCCTTTATAGTGTACTTATTTGAAAAGTAATCTTCGTTAAAAAAAGCCATTCCTTATTTGTTTTTTCCGTCTAATTCTAAAAAGAACATTTGTAATTTTTCGGGTTAGAATAGGGTCCCGGTGGCATTATTGTTTTTTTTTGATACGTAGATTATTTTTGAAGTAATTTAAATAATGCATGTCAATTATTTGAGTAACTCTGAGCACACTCAATTTCAATTGCTCAAAATTTTTTGGGTCGCAATCCTAGGATTGGTCTGCAACAAGCACTCGCCCTCTCCACTCCTTTCTATCACCTGCCAGCCTCTTCATCTCTTGGTAGGTGCTACAGCGCACATCTCCGATAATCTGTTCATACCTCTGTTATTTCATTATTTTTTGTACAAATTCGTGGTTTTTGAATAAAGAACTCGGGTGGAATTTCTGATATTTTATTTGCTATCAAGAAATATTTTATAGAAATTTAATAAATTTTGTTAAGTAAAGTATCAGTTTGCTCCCGTTAGCTGGAGGCGTTAATTAGTTAATAAAGCTCAGTTATGCACACTCTGAAGGCGGCTAGCTTCCGGTTCTTTCTGCGTGGACCTTTGCGCAGCATTTTGGGAAATAAAAAAAATATAATTATAATTATTATTCAAGATTTATCAAAGGATTAATATAATATAATCAATATAATATTTAATATAATATAATCACTCACAATAATTAGACCAAGAAATTCAGTTCCATTACCACTTAATTAATAATAATATTTATTGATTGATTTTTAGATCTATAGTTTTTTCTTTAAAAATCTTAGATTTGTAAAAAGTATATACGATATGTACATCTAGTAAGTTCGTCAATTATTCAATTTCAGAATCTTGGAATTATTAGCAGCCAGCTTGGTGATGTCCCGACGATTGCGCGAAGACAACTGCGCACCGACAACAGCACTCCGGATAAGAGCGCGATATTATATTAAATAGGGATATTTAATATAATATCGCGCTTAAATAGGGATATTAATTCCTATGTACTTCATTTAAGAGCGTTTAAAATAGCTTAAAAGCAAAAAGTAACTAATCGTGAACATAACTAACATTAAAAAAATATATTATATTAAATAGGGATATTTAATATAATAGCGCGATTAAATAGGGATATTAATTCCTATGTACTTCATTTAAGAGCGTTTAAAATAGCTTAAAAGCAAAAAGTAACTAATCGTGAACATAACTAACATTAAAAAAATATATAATTTCATCTCTTTAATATTCGAAACAATCGTTATCATTTAAGCACAATGCGGGTGTTTTAGTTTGCATATTTCTTTCTGCGTACGGAAATTTGGAACATGTGTACGGACAAATATTTATACGTGTGCGGCCGCACACCCACACACCTTCGAGGGAACATTGGTGGAGACAGTATTATTCTACAGAAGAAAAACAAAAATACAACAAAAAATGTTTTAATGTACGAAGGACTCAAAATCCTCGAGAACCTACCAAAGGCAATAAGTCTCAACAGATCAAGTTTAGCATATTACATAGCACAATGCAATCGATTTTATATATAAAAAATAAAAACAAGTCACATAAAGTTTTTCGTAACAAAATTTTTGCACTGTTATTCAAATTCCTTTATTTCTATTATACTTCGTATTTGTGGTTACAATTTTTATTGACAAATTATTTGATTATTAAAAATTTGAAAATGGCGGAGTTATTTTTTGCTGTCTCTGTTAAATGATTAACTGAATGTCTATTATGTAGGAAATATTTAAAAAAAAATAATGCAGTAAAAAATTCATAATATGCAAACGGCACATTTCATCACAAAAGTCATAAGCTATGTCGTAGATAATTTTAAGAATATGTGTGCTACATTTGATCAAAATCGGTCGGTAGTTTTTGAAATATTTTCTCCACTAATCCGAAACGAGGAGTTTCGATAAAAACCGTTCGTAAAATCTACCAACCACGGTAGTTTCAAATTACTATTACTCAGCTGATTTACGTAATTTTTCAATGTCTGATAGCGCAAATTACTCATAGAAATAAACGCTATGAGACAAAGCAAAATAAAAACATTTTTTATAATTTTTAAGGGTTTGTAATCCCATATGAATCTAGAATCAACTACACTTTTCTCGAAGAAACCATTATTATTATTTATTTTTTTTTATTTCAGTATATATACGCCCATCAGAGCATTTACATAAACATTGGGTAATACATGTCGGTAATGAGAAATATAAAAAGAAAATAAAAAAAGTCATATAAAGAAATATAAAATGACATAATAACAGAAATATAAAAAGAGCTCTACAACTAAACTTAAACACAGAATCCATAATTTCATAAATCTATAAATACATCATATTTTTTATAGGATTAGCGATAATTACAGAAATATAAATTAAGAATTTTTTTTTTTTATAGGATAAGAATACAAGAAAAGAGTGATAATTACATATATTTGAGGATTATTTTTAGACATAGAGGAAAGTTCATTGTTGATTAAGAATATTGCGAATTGTATGTTTGAATTTATTTAAATTTGTGGAAAAAACGTCTAACTGTTCAAATCTGTTAACAAGTCTGGGAAGCCTTTGAAGTGGTGAATTAAAAAAGTAATTAGTTGTCGCAGCTTCCAAGGCAAACCCTGCGTAATTTCTGGTTACTCGGGATGGAACTCGCAAACAGATTCGTTCCAACAGTTGTGGACAGTCGATGTTCCCGTTAATTATTTTGTGAAAAAAGACGAGATCAGCTACAATTCTTCTTATTTCCAATTTATCAAGAGAGCAAAATGATCTTAAAAAGTTATAATCAATATGTGTTGATGGTAAATTAAGTTAATAATTGATAAAACGGAGAAATTTATTTTGTGTTCTCTCTAAATGTGACACATGAACAGCATATTGAGGGCTCCATACAACTGAATTTGTTTCTAATACTGGTCTATCACTAGAGATATGGAGAAACTGGTCGAACATTCGCAAACCAGCATTTACATAGAAAAGCGATGACAAGCGCGGGCGCGGCCAGAGTTTTGACAGTCACAACAAGACCACAGAAAGGCAAAACGTGCAGTTTGACCAGGGACGAAAACCAGGCGATAGACATACGGCGCAAGTAGGTACTTACGTGCGAAGCTGAGCGGAACAAAAGTGCAGCGAAGATTCTAGTGGTTGTTAGTGCGAATCGCGAAAATTGGTTGTGAATTAAAGAACAGTGCTTCGTTTAAATTCATCTCCAATTAATTAATTTAATAGATAAGATTTTAATTAATTTTCATTGAAATAAATTAAAAAGTCCTGCAGAATCAGTTAATTATTTTTTCAAAATGGCTTGATCTATTGGATATATTCGGAAAATAACCGCAGCAACAAGAACGGTACCCGATGTCAGATTCATTTGTACTGCAAGTCCGGCCAGCGAGTCGACCGCGTGTAGCCGGCCTTATCCGCCACCATCGGCCGGCTAACAAGTTGGCCTCCCCCGCTCCCCGCCTTATCTGATAGAAACACACCCAGAGAGCTTTAGATAAGCGGCTCGGGTCACCAGCGACCGAACAGTACACACTACATGGTTGGAAATTCATTATTTTCTTCACCTGACCGATACCGGATCGGTTCCATAAAAAATTCACTGTTATGCAACTCTTTAGAATTGTTGATATTTTAGTAGGAAAAATTTTACCAAAATCGCACATTTCACTCATACTAAAAGTGAATTGGGCGTTCTGTTCTTGACCTATTAATAAAACTATAAAAATATTACTCTGTAATAATTGACCTGAAATGAAATATTTCAATGTTTTATTTTCGTTGTGTATTGTAAAAATTTTACATTCTCATTCCAGATACAGCGCGTAACAATATGTGGCTACTTTTATCAATTACACAGTAGGGTGGATCACCGTTGTATGAAAAAATGGTTTTCTATTTATTTTTAAAATATATATGTTTTTAGAATTTAGATTTAAAAAAAAGTCAATTTATACCAAAATATCGAGGACACGATATCGCATCCCGAGAGCAAGAATATCAAAATATGCATTCTGAGATAGTCGGACTTAATGTTTTTCTTGTCATAATTCATTCTTCAAAAATGATACATTTGCATATCAATATGACAAAATATATTTATTCTTTTCCTATTTCTTATAACAAAGCAGTCAATCGTCATACTCCCTGATAATGCGTATTTTATACATTATACGTATTACTTATTATCACTGTTTCCTTTCACTTTTCCTCCTTATATAACTTAGTTTTATCTACGTACTGTTGAATTTATCGTAATAATCATTGTCTTATCTCTGTCGTCCTATAGTTGTGGGATATATATAACTATAATTATGTAATATTTACTAACCATATATTTATGTCTTCTTGTTGGATGACCAAATAAATAAATTTAAAAAACAAACAATTTTAAAAAGGATTGTCTTGCACTTGCACAATTTAAAGAAAAATATTTAAAAAATGCCAATGTTTGTATTTTTACTGTAAAAAATAAAAAAATCGCACAAAGATGTTCATATAATACGACATTAATAACCCAAACATTTTTTTTGGAAATGTGACTGTCTGTACGGCATGTTAAATAAACCTTTTTTGTTAGCTTCGCAGCAGTATGAAATTGATCGCATCTTAACATAAGTTGTTTCTCCTCCATTGGTTAAAATACAAAACGAAAAAAAAATGTATCCAGCCTTTCTCCAAAGTAATTTGACCAAACTTAAACTCATAATTCGTTAACATTTAGATCGCGGAACACACGCTCAGTTAAAGTGCTCTTTTAGTGCTTCTCGAGATTAATACGAGCAACATCCGTTGTGTTGTGAGAAAAAATGGCATTAACGCCGAGAATTGCATATTAAAACATGTGAAATCCATTTGCCTCCACCATATGGAATAAAACCGATGTAGGTCTACTTTGAACAAAGAAAAAAAGTAACCCATGAAAACCAAGTTTTTACGATACTCCCTTTCTTTGTAACATATAACAATAATTAAAGACGAATTAAAACATATAACATAACACAATATATTAATATATTTCTAAAATGTCAGATGTTTTGAGATGTCAAGATTTTGATACATTCAATTATCATCAATATCGTACCTTATGAATTTCCAGCGTCAAATGATTTAGTCAAAATCAGATTTGAGTAATGTAGAATTCTTCAAAACTAAGCAGAAATCTATAAGAAATAAATTATTATTTGATTTTTTCCCAAAAAATCCAATTTTGCTGTCACCTGTGAACCAATTGTTTTGTAAATTTTCGAAATTCGTAGTGATGTACCTATTATATTATAATTTAGAAAATATTCCGCGACGTTATCGGGCCGCCGCGCCGTTGCTAATCAAACTTTTCTAATGATTCCAATTTGAAAAAACCAATAATATTTCTAAAAACCCGAAATAATACTATAATTATTATTAATTTTTTTTAACGAAAATTTGATAGATCTTCTTGATCGTCGCCACGAGTCTGCTTGCTAAGTTTCAGCTCGATTGGATCACTGGAAAAGGGTCAAAAAATCCAAAGTTTTTGTCGACGGCAAGCCGGCAAACAAGCAGATGCCACGAGTTAATATAAAGGGAGTAAACAAGGTGTGACGCTCGTACAAAAAATATGAATTTTCGTTTACCACAAAAGTTTATCATCATCATAATTTTTGAAAACCTTGGTTTCAATTTATTGCATTAGGACGTGCTTTTATATAACTCTTTTAGTATGTTGTTTGTTGTGGTGGAATATTGCAATTGATGTTTCACCAACTTCCCGACTAGCAAGAGCTCTGAATCTTTCAACATTCACGTAAAATAGATGACGTCACATTATTAAATGGTTTTCGTCAAGATTCGATTGATTTTTAAAAAATCGATTACGAAATCGATAATTTTTAAAAGTATGTCTTAATCTTTTTAAAATGATCCAAAACAAACGCACTACGCCAAACCTATAAAGATTATTTTATAAATAAATCCCACCTCTTAGACTGTATAAGTAATAGATATAGAACAAAGGAGCAAACAAAGATGCCAACTATAAGAACTACAATGGCATAACACCACTATACATACTTGGAAGTTAAATGGTACCTACAATACATCGTTGTCAAATTTCAAGAAAGAAACATTTCAAAATATGAACAGTATAAGAAAGAAGTCAAATCCTTGATTTTGGATAGCGACGTATAGTAATATTGTCCACATGTCTCAAATGGTTTCTGTATAATAAAAACTACTATTTCAAACTGTTTCTACTTAATAAAAACTTGTAATTTAATTTGGCTTGTAAATGCTCTTCCTATAAGCTCATATTATGGGGAGTATAATTTCATATTAAAATGTAATAACATAGGTTTTATTTCTCATAAAAATTATTGTCATGTATCTTCTGTATAAATAAAATAAAAAAATATTTAAAAAAATATTAACTTGTTTAGAACATTTCTTATGTTTGCGACAATGTGCACCGTCTTCCTTTTTCTCCTCACTCGTGTCAGGTACATGTGTGAATATTGTCAACATTTTACAGCAGAAGTCATTGTCTTATGAAAACACTTATCTGAATAATTTGTAACGGTAAGTTTGTGTAATATTGGTTTCTGAGCGGACATCGAAAAGTAAAGAAAAAGATATGGATAATGGAAAAGTGATACCATTTTTCACTGTTCAAAAACAGTACAGGAAGTAACTCTTATTTTACGAAATCAGTTGGAATTTTTGTATACATTAATACACAGGTATCGCAAATTATTATAATACAATTTCGCAGGAAAACAGTAGAATCGTATTATTGAATAAATCATGTTGTCTATATTTTTTTTATATAAGTCTTTAGTGTTACTCGAATATTAGCGAAGGCTGGCGTGTCATTACTGAACTAGTGCGTGTTATAGACAACAGGATACACATTTTTTTATTTGAGAAATACATAAGAGACTATTGCGTTTTCATTTACATACAAATATATTAATAATAAAATATGGGCATGTTACAAAGGTAATGGTTGTAGGAAGAAACCAAGAGCAGTGCTCGATCAGCATGCAGGGGATCTAGCTGAAGCATTTCGAAAAATTCAATTACCTTGGTGTGGAATTTTCTAGACTGATAGACAGTGAGAATATTAACATAAGGCACACACTCGGCATGGAGCCCTTACTCCTACACATAGAAAAATCACAAATGAGGTGGCTTAGACATGTGCTAAGAATGTCAGAAGAACGAATACCAAGAAAAATCCTCTTGGCAACCCCGGAAGGAAGACGGCCGGTGGATCATCCCAGAGAAACAACAAATAAATGTGTATGAAAATAGAATGGGTATAGACTGGTTAACTCATGCGGAAGTAGCTCAAGACAGGGGAATATTACTACTAGGACAAGGGGATGAAGATGATGATGATGAAATATGGAAAACAAAAAATAGATATTATGTACATATATACATTACAGTCTTTGTGGAATTTAGTTTTTAATTTATATGTATTTGTGACCTCCCTACTATTTTATTTTATAAATTTTAAAAGTGATTGTTTTAATAACCTAGGTACCCAGCGTGATGCACTATTGGTAGCCAAGCAATTCATGAGAAAAAAAATCTACTTTAAATTGACGTTTACGCATGTAACTTATGGTTTACGATACAGATTGAATCAGTGTGTAAAATTAGGAGTTTAAAACCAAATTAAACCAGACCCAACTGCTGGTACATTATTTAATAAATTACGATATATTTTAAAGGGTTTCATCTCACTGCACGGTGACCAATTAGTATTAACGTTAACTAGGCAAAATGATAAATTATCATCTCATAATTCACGTTCAAATATTTGAGTAGCTTATGGTGGTCGTGACGCTCGCCTAGTGATCTGGTGGTCAGTGGTTCGAGCCCCATTCCAGGACACCAGAAAGTTAGTGTTCGTATCTATATTAAAAAAAAAAATTATAATAGTTATAAAAGCAAACCATATTTTAATTAATTTAATCTAATATTCGTCAGTTTTTATTTATAGGACATGCAAACATGACAACATTGCAAAGTAGTCGCTGTTTCCAATCGTACGTTCGGGTCAATCAGTTTCGTTGAACATATCGCGGAGTGCGAGTGGGTTTATAAGTGTAACATTATGTGTAATGATTATGAATTATATAGGTATATAATCGTTGAACATATGTAGACATAAAATAATTTTTCATTTAAAAGATGTTTTACTTTGAAATGTACGCTGGAATAATATTTTAGATCTTCTTTTCTTTTCTTCTTCCTTGCACTGTCCCTAGAGTGCTTTGCCTAAAGTGACTGTTGGGGTCGGCTCTTTTCGTTCTCAGGCTGTATCTTCTTCGGTTCTAGGTGTCGCTTTCATCCAGGCCATTTCTCTGTAGTATTTTGGGGCATTGAGTCATCCAGGAGTTTTTTGGTCTTCTTCTGGATGACTGTCGATGAAACCCCATAGATATTGTCTGCTTCACCGTGTGGTCTGGTGGTTTTCGTTTTATGTGCTCATAAACTCATAAGCTCATTACCATCTCAACTGTTGATCTTCCAGTTTACTGTTTATGTCCGTGTTAGCTAGGCCTAGGTTACCACGAATGCGTGAACTTTTAATCCTATATTTTAGTGTTACTCCTGCCGGCCATCTAAGCATTCGTATTTCTACTGTTCTGAGTTGCCTAAAGTAGGGGTTGTACATAGTCCAGCATTCGGAACATACAATATCGCGGGTCTAACAATAGTTTGATATATATTTCCTTTAAGTTATATAGATATTTTTGGGTCACACAAGATTCCTGTTACGGATCTAAACTTCATCCTTTCCACACCTTTTCTATGGTCAACATCCGCTGCACATCCACAAGAAGTAATATTTTAGATATTACATCAAAATATAAGTAAACTTACAAAGACAAGCTCTTTCAATATAAATATTTTACATTATTTAATACCTTTCATATACTACTTGTATTTCAAACGGTTTACGCTTAAGTTTAAGTGCGATTTAACTGGAAGATAATCGTGATTTTGGTGAATTTAATGCATATTAGGAATAACTTTTTATGTTCTACCTTTGTTACATAAAAAATTTTGGTTTTAAAATAATGTACAAGAATAAACTGATTTTTTCTTATTTTTTCTTAAACCAATGTTCTAAAATACACATCTTTATCATTCTTCAACTGTTGTTTTATGATAGTTTCCCAGTTTTGTTTAAAGCCTATTTGCTTACAAAAATAATGTTGTCTATATATGACATCGAAATCGACCACAGTGCACCGTCACGAAAATAAATAAATTCAGCATTAAAATATTAATGTCGTATCGAATCGTAATACACATCTGACTCATTCTTGTACTCCAGCTTCAGTATAACAATAAACGTTCGAGTCACAGAAACAAAATACCATTACCAATAAGAGTAGGTATGTCCGTGCATGAGTACGAGTATATACCTATGGCAATCGTATCAAGGACACAATTAAAGGAGAGAGGATTTTCAGTTCTTACAACATACATACATGATAGGAATTAATCGATCGGCATGCCGTGCAAAGATGGCAGATGCCAATTATGTATTTATATGTGCTTACTAGAGTCCTATTATTACTTGCAAAACTGTCGTGATATTGCGTAGTTCTTGAACATACTACATCTTCTAGAAGATAATTATAGAATCTGATTTGCAGTAATTGATTCATTTAAAATACTTGACAAAGAATAAATTTTATTTGTTTTAATATACGTACATAGATTATTGTTCCAGTATATTATTTGTAAGCAACGAAGGAATGCTAAAGAAACTTCACATAAAAAAACAGAGCGATGCGCATAATATTGAAGTGTAATAGGAGAACAAAAATAACAAAAATGTTGTATTCCCTAGGACTAGAAACAGTAAATCAAAGAATAAAAATATAATGTATTGGTACAAATATTTAATATTAAACACGGATAAGTACCCAAATACTTTGATGACAGGATGAAGCTGAATAGGGATTTTCATTCTTACAATACAAGAGGAAGCGATAACATAAAACTTCTGAAGACAAAGAAAACACCTCAAAAAATTGTACGATGTACAAAAGTCTAAAAATCTTCGATAGCCTGCCAAAGGAAATTCAAAACACGGTGAATATACGGAGGTTTAAACAGGAGTGCAAAAATGTTATTGTAAAAACTTTTAAATGTCTATATGTTTGAGTGAAATCGTGTATTAGCCCACACAACATTATGTGTGGAACTTAATAATTAAGATAAATAAAATAAAATAAATTCACACTTAACTAAACATTGTGAAGCATAAACGTTTAGTTATATTTGTCACTATTATAGTTTTGAGAAGAGCAGTGTAATTCACTCTTTCTCATCTCTCATCAGATGTGTAATAATTAATAACTCACCTAAATACAGAATTTTGCCAACTTATTCGATTAGGGCTGTAGGTCGCGTAGTGGGGAAGATTTTTTCGTCATTAAAGGAAACGTGTTTAGGATCGGAAACATATGATGGAATGTGATGTTGTTCATAAGTGTTTTCTCAGATTTTAAGTTCTTTAGATTTCAAACTATTCATTATGGATCCCTTTTGAGGAATTGAGTGGAGTATTTTTTATTATTTTAAATTATTACAATTCATTATATGCGTATTTTAAATACGATGATTGTTAGAATATATGCTGAATTTAAGTCGGAGAATATATGTGGAAAAGTAAGTAAATTCAAAAAATGAGCTGGCGATTAGTTAAAAGAATGAACAAGAAGATAAAAAGGTTAATTACTTAGACTAGAGAGTATAAAGAGTATATATAGAGAATAAAATTGTGAAATAGTAGATCTTATTGAATTTTGAATCGTACAGAAGATCGTATCAGATGGCCGTCACTTAGTACACAGAGTAAATAAACACAGATATATAAGAAAATTATCATATCAATTTCGCTCCTCTGATCTCTACCAAATATTTTTTTAGATTTCTGTTAAGACCTGAATATTTATTTATTTGAAATTGTATGTTTATTTTAATTAGTTTTGTATAAACTTTCCGATTTATTTGGCTTCATTTTGGCCATTTTTTCAGTTTTTATTCTATTTTATAGCTGTGGTTTCTATGCTCCGGTTATTTGATCAATTCTTTATA
Organism: Agrypnia vestita; assembly: GCA_016648135.1. NCBI lineage: Eukaryota > Metazoa > Arthropoda > Insecta > Trichoptera > Phryganeidae > Agrypnia > Agrypnia vestita. Next base: position 52,282 of record JADDOH010024074.1, on the reverse strand, counting down.
AAAATAAGAAAAGCATAGATTTTTGCAAAAACGAGTTGTTTGATTGGTGAAAAACCCAAAAATCTATGCTCTTTTCTTAAATATTACTGTTACTGCTGATTAAGTATTAAGGATTTTAGTATTTATTTGCTTATATATATGACATCGTTACACCAACACTCAAAAATAGATGGGACGTATTTATTTACGCCAGTGTAATCACTTATATAATTTACATTTAAGATTTTTTTCATTTTATTGTGTCTTTCATCTACATCATAATGTGACATTGTTGACTTAGGGAAATGCGGAGTACAAGAGTTAGTAAAAACTTGTCGTTAAAAATCCTAGACAGGAAGCAGAAATTTCATCCTCTGTTTCAACGTCTTTACAGACTATGGTGCGTTATTACTTTTCAACTCCCAACAGTTCTACATTAAGAACATATAAATCAGAACTGCTATATTAGTGTTATACATACATATAGATGAACCTTCACAATGTCCGGGTATTCTATAATAATAATATGATTAGTAATAATAAGACTGACTGTTCCTTTTTTTGTGCCCTCAAAGACTTATTCTTAATTTAGTTTTTAATCAGTTTCATAAATATTGCTCCATTTGTTGTATTTTAATATCCATTGGCAGTATGTTGTATAATTTTGTTAAGTAAAATAAATATAATCATAAAATATTGAAATTTATATAATTTGTAAGATCCTACATAGCTCAATAAGTTCATTGTTCAATATTCTACTCGTGCTCGAAAGGTATCAAGTATTGTAAATTAATCTGCTTATGAAGTAGCTTGTAAAACTACGTGTACAAATATTTTATTACGCGCTGCGCTCTTTTATATACTTCACTTAAAATCTTTAATTTTAAGGTATCGTAAATATTTAATAATTAACCTCAGAATATTTTGAGTTTGTTCAAATCTTTCAGAACAGTGCTGGATTTATGTCACAGAGACATTATTAATCAATTAGTGTATATTATAGATATCTCACAGAGACGAAACTGTATTAATTATGGGAAAGTAGGTAAAAATGGCTTTGTACAGGCCGCATGGAAAAGGCGCTTACAACTCATATATGAAAGCTTCACGCAATTTGAACATATATACAACTTCCAAAAAATGAATAAGCATGGTATATTCAATCATGGGTGGAAATGGCGAATGTTACAATTGTGTAAAGTGATCACTTAAGCCTACCAAAAGACAGGTCATAAGTCCTGTTACACCCAAATGACTTCTATACCTACTTTCCCATAATTAATACAGTTTCGTCTCTGTGAGATATCTATAATATACACTAATTGATTAATAATTAACCTATTTAAAATCAATAAACAATACGATAACACTTATAAAATTTCCAAACCCGTAAATAAAAAATAATGTAACTAGTCATCATTAAATATTATGATTATTAAAGAATCATTTCACCGCGTTTTACAGTCTTTGCAATAATTTATGCTACGGCAGACTCGTGCGAAATCACACTGAAAAGTTTAGCAAAACGCAAGTGGAATAATATGCAAAGTACTTTCTATTTAATGCGTCGCGATTGTTCTGTTCCGATGACAACATTAGTCGTGAATTATTAGTGCATTGTCAATAGTGGCCCAGTGCATTAGTGCATTAGTGAGAGTTCCAGAGCTGCGCGGCTCGCGGCTGGGCAAGGACACTGCGTCAATTAAAACCAGTTCGTTATGTTGAACAATGCGCACATTGTGGCCGTAACAAGTTTGACAAAATGTCACCCGAGTTGTGTCTTGTTGCATGTCCAATGTGTTGCAAATTGTCTTCGGGACTCTGGGATTTCACGGTCCTGGCGGACACACCTGGTTGTGAGCTTTTAAAGAAGGCCACGCTATAGTGGAATTATCTTTAAATTGTCTTATTTTTGTAAAAAAATATGCTTTCATTAAAATAGGAATAAAAAAGATTTATCTTTTCAAGCATTTACGTACATGTCACTTGTGTGTATTTTTTTAATTTTTGTGTTACTAAGCCTTTGCATTATCATAGGATTTTATTTTATTAAATATCCTATTCAGATCATTTTTTTCCTTTGTCTATAATAGAATTAATTAACACCATTATTAGATTGTAAACATTTAATTATTACTATTACTCAATTTTAATTGGCAATAATATTGATTCACAAATGTTATATAAATACTAAATATTCTTGAACATTATACTACTGGAAGAGCACTGCCTGCTATAATACAGTAAACTACTAGTGTAGCAGGCAGGGCATCAAATCAATTGTAGTGTTTACTTGCTACCAAGACTCTCAGCAACAATGAAAAAAGCTTAATTTAATTTTGCAAACACTAATTGTAAACTTTGTAACATTGAATAAACATTGAATAAATTGTAAACTTTGTAAACTTTGCAACATTGTAACATTGTAACATTGAATAAACGAATAAACGAATAAACGAATAAACGAATAAACATAAAAAAAAAAAAAAAAAATAGGAAGAGCTTAATAACACCCAATACTTTGCATGAAACTGCTGTATGCAAATTAAGCTCCAAGCGAAGTTGGAATCAACAGCAGGGACCTAATAGATTCAGTTCATATATGTACTGAACTGTTTTTGTGATTTCTTGTAAAATACCTACTCAATACACCTGCCCCCTATAAATATAAACATTTAAATGCGTTCAGTTTTAACATTTGCATTTAACTCAACGCACGCTTTTTGAACCAAAAATTGTCACATTGATATCTTTAGCTTCCGTTAGTGTCTCTGCAACGAGGTGTAACGTGTAATAAATATGATCTAATTTAAATAGAATGGGGCATAACTCACACAGGGAACGATTTAAAGCCTCGGCCAATTTCTTTTGTAAACAATACCGCGCAGCGCAAGAGGCACGCCACACATAATGCCATTACTCCGACAGCAAATCCTTTCTACTTCGGATATTGCACGCCTTGCGTCCACCCACTGCGCGATATGACGTACGTCCATAGTCGAGAATATTGAGTCATTAAAAATCTTCGAGTGAAGGAAAAGTTGGCAGTAAAATTTTTTATACTAGCAGCAGAAAAATACCGTTACAGGTATTTCATTTGGAGGCTAATTTAAATTGTTGTTTAGCAATTTTACAATAAAGTTGAAAATGTCCTTAAGTTTTCACGGCCGTTCAGAATCTTCTGTGTATAGTTTTCTGGGATATTCTGCCGTGTGTGTGTGACCTCTCTGGCCAGAGAGGTCACACACACACGGCAGAATATCCCAGAAAACTATACACAGAAAAATAAAGTTGAAGTCTGGATTACTCCAACGAATTTGCGTTTTTTTTCAATTCATTCTCCTGCCTGAATCCTCCCTCACATTCCTATTTTTATTAAAAATCAATTCTGTATAAGGTGTAATGAAAACCTTGTCGTATTATTGGACTAATCGATGCAATGGTTGAAATTTTAAGGTATGTATGGTCAATTGAAGGTTTTATAACAATTATTGAAATAAAAACTAAACAAGATATATTATAGATATCTCTATCAAGATATATTATAGATATATGGAGATGAAGATATTTTTTTAGGTAGTCTTTTTGATAGAGCTTACGATCTATCGTAGGTACGGTTGGCTTATCTAAATTTTCAATAACCCAATAAGCCAGCTGTACGATAGGTTGTAATCCCTTTTAACACCTAAAAAAATATCTATACCTACTTTCTCATATAAAAAAATAGCTTTGTTTCTATGAGACATCTATAATATATCTTTATTACGGTGTATCATTTTTTTTGTTGATTTTGATAGACGCTACCCTTTGAAGTGAGCATATTTGTCTATAATGCAATATGGGTATAACAGTTTTTGTGTGATTATTATTATACTTTGATCTTCTTCTTCTGGTGCTTGTCCTGCTATCGGGCGTTAGTAATCATGTTAGAAATATAACCTTTCTAGCAGCAGCTCGAAATAGTTGGGACGTGGATTTACCGAACCATTGTCTTCAGTTTTCCAGCCAGGATGTCCTTCATCTTCAAGGACCTCTTCTGCCCGCAAGTTTACCTTGAATGATGAGATGCAGCATCTGATACTTTTCTGGATGTCTCAGGATCAAACTATTGTAATTCCTGGGAATTAATTCTCTTACGGATATATTTATTTTTCTTTCGCATGCGGTTCACTTCATTTTCATTTGTCAATCCACCTTATTTTTAGAAGCCGTCTGTAGATACACATTTTAATTGCTTCAAGTCACTTCAGCTTCGCTTCGAATACTTCGATCAAACATTTATAAAAAATTTACATGAGAGGTATCTTGGAAAGTTCGTTAGCCAGCTTTATCCACCAAATTGTATCATAGGAATGACATCAGAATTTAAACTTATACAAAACTATAAGCTGCAGTCATGATCTAAACCCCAGATCACGAATACGAATCGTCAAATGCTATCTATCAACACTTATGTAGGTAGATACGAGGACTCAGAGTATTTTAAATGTGGATCTGCAAGCGAATGCTCAAAACGCTCTCGATGGTTATGTAAAAAAGATTATAATATTTCGGATGAATAAAGAAAAATAATTATTAAAACAATTAAAAATAGAAAACTTCGTTATTAATATATTAAATATGAATTAAATTTAAAAACCCCGTTTTTCCCACTACATATTTAATTTAATTATTAAAACGTTTTCGAGATCACTCTCATTATCAATAACAAGTTTTTAACTTCGTTATTTTAGATATGTAATGATACATCAAAAAACGAATTAGATTTTGTATCACATACCTATAAATACACGAGGGTGTAATAGAGCTTGTACACGCTACTATACACGTAGTTTCCTGTCTAAATTGTGAGTAAAAAAAATCTGGTGCAATTTCTGAAGAATTTTATTTGCCTTGTATAAAAGTGAATAAATGTTGAATATTCAATATAAGTTAAATTAATGATATTCCATTCCATTCCAACATTTTGCAAGTAAATAAATCAGAATTATTGAGTGGAAAATGCAATCTTAGAAGACGCTTATATCCCTAACTATTGATAATAGGGCTCTGTTGCTTGAACATTTTCGACTCATGATTTAGGTAGGAATCTAACTGTAAAATATTGTCGACTGTCTCTGTTACACCCATACACATGGAAATATAGTAAATTTAAATTATATGTAAGTGAAGAAAATATTCTTATCTTAATTGAAAAATAATTTTTTCAAGGACCCTGCACAGGCAACCTCTCCGAAGCCCAACCCCATTTTTCATATCCAGATAAATGTATATTAGATTGAACATCGTTCAAATCTTTCTCAAAGATCCTAAAGTGCAACTATTGTTGCACTTTAGGATCCCTAGGAATTTTTTTATACCCCACTCTCCCAGTCATCTCACGCTCCCCTTTCTTAGATAAAATTGGGCAAAAATCGTCACTCTTTATGACACACGTAAAACAATGACTTCTCTCACCTTCTAGTTCACCTCGGATCATGGGCCATACCGGAAGCCAACCACTAACCAGTATAGTTTTGAATTCGAATTTTATTGTTATTAAAACCTGCAAATTTTCATTAAATGGTAATTGTAAAATATCAAAAATATTTTCAAATTTAAAATATTATCCTAGTGCTCCGTTAGTATATGGGGGACGCAACTGACGTAAGTCGATTAATCCATATAAATACCTTGCGGTGGAATTTTCTATCGATGGTAGGTACGAAAGTGCAATAGAAGAATCGGAGCTGCGGCCGGCGTTATCCGTTCTGTATATTGCGGTGATAAGAAAATCCGCGCTAAGTGTCGAGACAAAACTTACTGTTTTCAAATCAGTGTACAGGACCACCCGAATATATGGCCATAAAATTTGAATCCTAACGAAAAGAGTGAGAGCAAGAATCCAGGCTGCCGAAATTATTTTTTAGGGGGAGTAGCACGTGTCTCACTTAGCCTCCAATCCTGCATATAGAAAAATGACAAATTAGGTAGCTTGGACGTGTGCTAAGAATGCCGACAAATATTCTCCTCCTTTCTCTAAGCCACTTGCAACGACTGGCGGGTCACCCCAGATTGAGCTGGGAGAAACAACAAAAAAAATTATGAAAACAGAATGGGTCTGGACTGGTCAACTCATACGGAAGCGGCACAAGACAGAGGAATATGGAAGCAACTATTAGGAAAAGGGGATGAAGATGATGAAATATTATCCTACGTATTATATAACTACCTTACTTCTGTTCATTCTTGTCGCATAGCAATAGAGAACAAACAAGATCTGCTGTAAAATAGATTGTGTGAAACTATGTGTTTATCGCAATCAAAGTACTTAAATTATTTTTGTTGGTTTTTAATAAATTAACGTTATTAAAAAATATTTTCTGTCAATAATGACGAGTTATTTCTAGTAGAAAGCAATACGACTATTTAAGTTTTTAGAAGCTCAGAATTAGAAATAAGCTGAAATTAAGAATTATTACAATTAACAGTCGCTTTTATTCTAATTAAAATGCACAATTTATAATTATAAGTTCTAATATAAGTTTTTAGAAACTCAGAGTTATAATTATGCTGAAGTTAAGAATTATTAGACAGAAAATTATTACAATTAACAGTCGCGTTTATTCTTATTAAGTATGCACAATTTCAGCGGGCGGCTATAAATTACATAGCACAATTTTCGATTTTGTTCAATTAATATTCATAGTTGTGTGCGTGTGCATAATTAAATATCAACTTTGATAAAGTATTTATGTGCCCTAATAAACGATTATTTAAATTATGTTTGAAATGTATTTATATCTACAATTACGGGTATCCACTGCGTGAATGTCGTGCGCCTATTATATTGTATATTATATACATTTAAATTCATGTACTGAATACCCGTGTAGTACGCGCTTTAACATTTTTTCATCCATATCAAAAAATATTTATTGATGTGCTGCAAAATGTTACTTAAAATAAAATATTTTTTAATTAAAGAAATTAAAATTTCCCTATTAATTTAGATGACATTAAAAAATCCAGCACCTCCGGACCTAAGGGGTGCCGGATTTTTTATGGTTATATATACCTTATGATCCACTATATATAGTCAGGAAGGAACATTTTTGTTTATTTTAAAACGCACGATGTTTACATCTTACTCCACTTCTTTTATTAGTTGAAAACATAATAGGGTATAAATTAGCAAACAAATGACAAAATTATAATGAATCAGCCTGTTAATACGTGCAAGCAAGATCCCAACAACATATTCTGAAGTTCAGCATCATTAAAACATAAACGGCACCTCCAAAAAATAGGGGCACCACAAAGTGGTAAATTTAAAAATTCGCTCTGAAATCCTTGCCGAAAATCTGAAGAAATCGGATTGTTGATGTGTCAACTGTACAATTAAAAATGACCGAAGATCCAAGCATCCGAAATGAATTACCTAAGAAGAGCATCAACAGAACTTAGTGGTGAAACCGCTACATTCTACTCATAGGAAGGTCACGATTAAGGTGACTTGGCCACGTATTCCGGATGAGTGACTGCCAAGATTTTCCTGGCTACTCCGTAGGGAAAGTAGCCGGTAAATCACCCTAGAAAAAAATATAAAAATGGTAAACTATCACCGCTGGAAAATGTATGAAAATCGTTAACTCTCACCGAAACAGCGTAAGACAAAGGAAGACGTGCATTGTTTAATCTTCGTACCCATAATCTTTCTAGAATAAGGGGATGAAGATGATAATGATGATTACCATTATTTTTATTTTTTATCTCTAATTCATATATTGTAACAAAATCTGGTAATTTTAACCTAAATACAAAATTTACCATCTAAATATTCGGTGTATTTTCAAATGGTTGTTAAGTTAAATTATTAAATTAAAAAATTAAAAATTAAAAAAAATTAAAAGATTAAATCATGGAAGCATTAACCTCGTTTAGTGATGTGTTATGTTGTTGCACGGATAATCTTATTTGTGTAATTTTAAATATTATTTCTTAATTGTTGCACTATTATTACACTTCTTCTTTTGCCTGTCCAATGATCAAATATTAGCCTTTTTTAAAATCATTACAACTATTTTGCTTATAGCAGATCAAAAATGTTGGATCGTGGATTTCTCAAACTATTGACCAAGATTCTTCATCCAGGATGTTCTTCGCCTTCCAGAACCTCTTCTGCTCGTCATTTTGCCTTTAATAATGAGACGCTAAATTTAGTAAGTACTTTTTATTTTATCATCCGAATCATTATCATTTGTCATTGTCATTAGTCACCCTATCAATCAACGTATCCATGATAATAGTTATGTCATATATGATAGTTAGCGGAACGGAATAGCATGTCATATATTATAGTTAGCGGAACTATGAATACATCAGCAATCTGAAGCATCAACTTCTACTAGACAAAACACGTTTCTGCAACCTTAAAACATTTCAGTCAGATCGCCTTCAGAGCATAACAACTTCCAACAATCGTCAAAGTCGCGACATTGTGGGTGGGATGGATATTTTTATCAATTTTTTAAGCATCTTTAAGAAATTTTTCCGCATCAATAATGTACACACCTTTGGCCATTCTTAGTGTATTCCAAAACCTCTTTCAGTGTCTGGTAATCTGGTCGCTAACGCATAACGCTGTCAACACTTGCGTTATATATCTTTCATACCATTAATTCCTCTTTCATTCGCTCAACACGCCTAAACCATCTGAGTAACCCTTTTTAATTCTATTAACTATTCTCAGATCTTTACATTCAGTCCTACTATTTTCATTTTTCACTCTATCATAAATAGATTTGTCGCATGTTTTCTTATGGATCTCATCTCCTGGATTCAACCTACTTTCATTCCTCTTCTGCTAGTTTACTTTCATACATCAGTTTTTGTGCCAGAATACCATTGTCTTAGTAGACATAATTCTATTAGAAATGATTGCATTCAAAATATCTCAAAGCATAGAATTCTATTTCAGGAAATACATAACATCTTATCATTCTCATTGTCACACTAAAAATAATATTTCATATTATGCTGTATACATTTTGCTTTACGCTGTTCAAGATATCCCGTTAGTGAATTAACCTCATGATATATTGCATTCCCTGCAGATCCGATGGCAGTGCGAACACCTCTGATTAATTTCCTTAAGAAAGTCGTAAGTATGATGTAAGGATAGTGTCCCCGGTGAGGCGAAGGTCTCACACAAACCACCCAACACTGGTTGATCACTTACTAACTCGCCGATGGGAGACGAACCGGTTGTGGAGCCGCTAATAATATGACTTGGATGATTTAAATGTAAATATGATAGGACGTTTAATAAGACATCAATTCAAAGTGCTTTGACACGATTTATTTCAAAGCTACCGGTCAAAATGACGAACCTTTTACGTTTGAATATAAGCTTCACACTAATTCATTATTTTTATGTCCTAGTTAGTGTCCTATATAAATCAAAACACAAAATTCACTTGTAAAAGGCTATTTTTAAATTCAAATTTATTCATAAAATTTCAAAAATTTTCGTTTATTTCGTAATTCAAAATTTTCTACTAAATTTGTTTCAGTTTTTCATAAAATCACTACTGTATATACACGAGCATTGAAAGTGTGCATCCACTTACGTTTCACACAGTAGTAGACAACTTTAAAAAATCATCCGTCCGGATGCTTTCCAGACCAGCAAACAATTTCGCCAAATATGCCTGCGATTATGGAAATTTGTTTTCCTAGACAGATATAATTATTGACTTGTTCAATCTGGTTTCCACTAACGTGAATTATCTGTTGGATCGACAAAGAAATTCATCAATATTTTTATATTATCATTAGGACGTTATTCTTCAATACTTTCGTTCTTCATACATGAAAAAATATAAAAGATACGTATGTATTGTATTTTTTTCAAATAAATCTATATATATTCTCCGCTGAAAAATAAGACACAAAAAGTATCGATCAGCTTAGTGATTTTAATTCTTTAATTAAAATTAAAATGTTGTCTCCTTGTTCATTAAATATAATAGTTATGTCGTATTTTGTAATTATTTTTTAATTATTTATTTTTTGATTTTGTATCATAGTACCGAATATATTTTGATTAATAGTACTTCGTATCATATACATAGGTATATGAAAAAATAAATAGACAAAAAGCAACAACATTTACAGGTACTTGTCATTGGTACAAGATGAGTGACAATATATTGTATTTGAGGTATATTCTTTCTTTTAAATTATTACTCACGATATAATTCCTTATTTTGTTCACAATATTGAATAATTGATACAAATATATGTATAAAAATAAACATCAAAAGTATACTTAAACATTTATATTTTTTTCAAATATTACAACTAGAAAATAATGTAAAGCTTTATTATCGTAGTGAATAGACTTAAAAAAGTGCCGTTTTGATGGTTTAAGCATATAAGCAATAATTACGGAAAGAATGGTAAGAAAGATAATGACGCAAATGTTGGTGGCGCCAGAAAGATAGGGCGGCCGCGAAAAACCATATTTACCAGATATTGGAAGATGCTCCTGTTTGGTTAGATTTAGGTAGAAAGACGTTTTGGTTGTACATTTTAGATTTAATATTAAATATTTATATTAACTGTATTTAGCGGGGCCGCGCACTGGCCTTTTAGCATAAAAATGCCAACCGGGCGGCGAATAAGTAGATCTAATATAGGAGCTATAAGCTTATAAAACGGTCCTGGGTAGGCGGTGGGTCCGCCCTCATTGTACATTTTAGAAAATGTATTGTTGCTGACACCATGGAACTGACATTATATTTGTAAAGAACTTTTTTTACTTCAAACACGATAACTGCCATCAATAATTTCTAATTTCTGACGTAATGAATTTCAATTGCATTGTACTTTATTTACAGTTCTTATTACACGATTTCGTGCTTATTTGCGTTACAAAAAGAACTGTTAAATATATTTTTTATTAGTAAGATTTAACATTTTGTATTGTTCGAAAAACTTTTACAAAACCGGTTTTGAAGGCTCTGCGTATAATATTATAAATGCCGCATAACATTATCTGCTTTTACACGCTATTGCATTAACTTGATAGTGCTAAGCACTTGGTTGGACAAATCCACTTGATTGGGTAAACACAGCCTTAATACTTGTGTGGTATTAAAAAGAATGGAGTCTGTATATTATGTAGATCCGTAAACGGTCCACGTCAATTACGGAACGCAACCGATAGGCCGTAATATCAATCATTTTGTTTTATTTGCCTTACGGTTGATTAATGCCGTAAATAATGATTCGTTTTGATTGTAAAAACTTACGCGCAATTTTATGAGAAAATCAGCTCACATTGATTTATTCTGAATTAATTTGTACTCGAATTAACAAATTTAATATAGACGCGTTCTGCATTTTTATTACTCAAATCGTAAAGTGAGTGCTCAATTCGAGATCTATTTCCGGTTGGGTTATGCACAATTAAATTACCTTAGGTCAGGTTTTACTTATTTCTTAATCCGTGTAGTATAATATTAGTGAAGAATTATTTAATCAAATACAAGTGGATTTTTAACCAAAATCACCTAATAAATTCAACCTAATATATGGACACTCACTGAAACACTGTTGAAGGGACTTCATTAATTTAAAATGTGGATATACAAATGGCTTCTAAATATAAGCTTTGATAGGGATTAAACAAGGATTTATAGGGTTACAGATGACTATTTAATGAACCGGAAACAATTCTTAAAATAATTAAAAACCCCGGAATTTAAATTTTTTACTCATATAATGAGACATCTAGTGAAGTACCTGATCCTGCATCTAATCATCATCATCATCTCAGACAAAACTGAGAGCAAAGAGGTCTTCGAAGACGAAGGACATCCTGACTGAAAAACTTAAGGCAATGAATGATTCGGGAAATCCAAATCCATTTTGATTTCTTGTTGGCAAAATTATGATCGCTAACGTCTTATAACCGACTAGGACTAGAAAAGGAAAAAGTGGATTGGTAAAAATAAACAAATTCCACCTAGCTAAAATACACGCTCTCATACGTGTTATATTTATTTATAGAATGTTTGAAATTTCTTAGCGACCATTTTACCATACGGTACGAAAAATTTGTACCGGGTGGTAAAATGGTCAAATATAAAATCAAATTTTTTTGTTAAAAGAATTTTTTTTAATTATAGTGTGTTAAGTTAATGTATGTGCAATATCCTGCGTATCCTTACTGAGAACCGGCGTTACGTTAAGTAAGTAATATATTAAGAGCGTGGTCTTTATTCGTATTATGTAGAGGTTTTAAATGAGTTTGTTTTCATATCTTGTACTTTACTCATAGAAAACACTACTCGGTATATTCATTTCCGGTATCAGGATCCAGTTGCAAAATATAGAAGAGCTTCGCAGCAAACATACAGAGATGATGATTGAGTGCCAGAATAGTAAAAATTTAGTTCATACTAAGAAGCGAAATTTCAAAATAAATTGAGAAAGATTTTCTTCTTTGTAAATTAAATCATCTCGTATCAACGTCACACAGACGGATATTAATATTGTGGCGGTGCGACCGCCACGACCAGTCGTTGCAATATTTGTTTATTTCGCCGATTATCCGCAGTGGTAGCCAATAGAAATAAACTGTAGAACTGATAGCAAATAGAAGTAAACTGTAGATATGGCACAAAATTATCTTTCCATGGCCGTCACCGTGATTTATTGTTATTTTTTCTTATTATAAAGTTAGTTAGTACATACACATAGATTTTGCAATTGCTAATGAAATCTCCATATATTTATTTTTTCAAAGTGGAGTTTTGTTTAGCAATATTCCTTATTAACGTTTATATTCTTTCGAATTATTATACATCTACTAGAATACGCCTGATTTTTTTCAATTTTTAACTCCTACAGTGCACCAGCATATTATATTTCAACAATATTTTTATAATGAAAGTATGTTCTAAGACCACAGTTACTGGATTTGGTCCCCAGAGGGATGATTAATTAATTTTAGAAGTCTCACAGAGACAAAGCTATTTATATACGAGAAAATTTTATATATTTAGCTATTAGTTATGACAAATACTGCTTCGTTGCAACGACAGTCACCAGTTGCCGTTGCGCGGCCCATTTCGATGGGACTCCTTTCCAATTCAACAGAGTTTACTCTGGTGTCGGAGTACGTCTCATTCACCGCGGCAGCGACTTCCTCGCAGGAGATATTATGCGGAGTGTGAGGCGGGTTAATAATGTACACTCCCGTACAGTATCCCGTATCGAGAGTGGATGGGTTTATTGTGCGGCCGCGAACAATAAATCCGCCCCAACGCGCCCGGCTCCCCGTGACGACGCGACATGACTTTCGACTTACTGTTTTGTTATAATGATTACACTGTCAGGAGGTACACGGGGAAGTCGTATCTGTTCGAGTGTACGCCGCTGTCAATAGCCGAGTTGATAGCAGATATGATATAGAATTAGAGACAATGGATATGGTATTAATGTCTAAATAGACGCCAAGAGTTCAACACAATTAATCAACATAATAATTCACTACGGTAAATTATTAAAACTTTAATAAATGATATAACTTAATAATAGTAAAATACTAGTGTGGTAGTATTTTAGTCAACAGTAGTCGGCCAAAATCTTCAGCAAAAATGCTAATTTGCTGTAATTTCTGAAAACACTCGTTTATAAAATAATTATGGGAGCAAAAAAGTTATCGCGAGAGAAAAATGTGAAACAAAACGAATAAAAAAAATTTTCACATTCTCAATAAAATCTAATTAATCGGCTCAAAGCATTAATATTTCTGCAAGACATTGAACTCTTAATTACCGAACAAAAAACCTAAAATAATTTGAAAACATACAGAAATATTATTCACGATATAAAATTCAGTAGGTAAAGCAAAAGGTACTAGCAAAAGTAATCACATTATTTTATATTTGTTAAGATGTTGATTTGCTGTTAATTTTCCCCAAAATAAAATAAATAAATAAATACAACTGACTCGTTCACAAATTAAAATTTAGGGGCGTTACATTCGGTGTTTACTTTTGATGCTAGCGATTGATCGTATCACGGAAATAATCATCTTTGCTCCCGTATTTATTTATTTATTTTAATGTGTTTAAATTAAATCTTACAATGCATGAAAATATGTTTCACAAAAAAAAATTAAAACGATTGAAAAAGATCTGCTCCATACATCTATCGCTTACAATAATATTTTAAATAAAACTTTAGGTTATATTTACTCTAGCACCACGGAAAATCTGTATGTCAGTTGTCTACATTATTTCAATGGATAGTACAGACAGAAATCTTTATCTTCTTTCGAAATCCTTTCCAGTCTGTGTGGGATTCACCATTTGTCTTTCCGAAATGTGAGGGACCATCTGGTTCAGGAAGCTCTCTGGCAGCTTTCTCGTCTGTCATTTAGCACTTGTAAGTGAGCTCCGCTAAGAAAAGTGCTCAAATATGGTTCGTGGTATGTATTGGATAAAAAAGCTTTCAATTATTATTTTAAATTATGTTTATGATGTTAATTGTATGTTAATTTTATTTTTTATTAGTTATAGTATATTGACCGGTTCCACAATAACCATTATTTGAGATTTGCAAGCGTTTGTATCGATGGTTGGTATCTAATTGGTATCTAATATCCAGTTAAAATAACGGTGTGACCATCACCATTTTTTATTATATAAAATCTTTTTATTATTGTTCATATAAGTATAAAATTAATGTAGTTGAAAGAATAAGAAAATGAAATTATGTACGATAAACTGAAGAATACGCAAATAAAGAGTATATAACATATAGATAGCTTCATAACAGTTACACCTATCTTTAAAAATGCATTTTCAGTTAAATATATAGATTTATTAAAAATAAACAGTTCTATCTATATCACTAAGAAAAATTTTCCTATGAACTATAAAATGGAAATAAAATGTATGTATGTAAGAACGACGCATCTGCTGGTAAATTGTTATACTTAACTTGTCAATATATTTAAAAGAGAAAATGCCTTTTATGTTTGTATCTTTTGAAATATCTTCGCTTATTTATTTATTTTTTAATAGAGAGAGAGTTGCAAACCGGGAATACGTGTCGTATCAATATTCTTACTATTGTCGAACTATGCCATAAGCATGTGCCATTAAAATGGAACTAACTTGCTGGTGTCCTGGAATGGAGTTCGAACCACCGACCAACAGATTACTAGGCGAGCGCCATGACCACTACACCAATAAGCTACTTTTTTTCTATTTATTTATCTTGATCTTGATACATCTGTAGGGAACACTCATCTCACTATGTCTCAATGAGAACATAATAATATATACAAATACGAGTATATATTATAAAACAAAATATTATATAACTATAAAATTAATTAATCAATTGAGGATATAAGTATAAAATATCCATAGAAAAAAATAGTTGATATTATTGAATACAAAAACAATAGTGAAAGTAAAAAGAACGTTTGTAAAGAATCATATTTATGGATAGTAACAACACATAGATATTATTGAATATCAAAGCAATAGCAATATTAAAAATAATATGTGTAAAAAAATTATATGTATGTTCCCGTATATTAAATAATGAAAAAAAATATGGTTTGATGAGCAATAAATAAATAAATTATGACCTGTTTACGGCAGTAGGGTATTTGTACCAATGCAGGTGACAATATTGTCTTCACGAATAATTTTTTTTCAAAAAGAAACGGTAAAAATAGGGTGTCCACACTGACTATGGCAAAATGGTTACCAAAGACATTAGAATATCACTTTTATCATTCAGCATAATACCCTTTATCATTTTTTTTAAAAAATGACAATAATGTATAACAATTATAATTAGCTGAAAATCAATCCTCAATGTTTTTCACTTGAAAACTTGACAATTTATGTGTAGGTTTTGTATTACTAATTCATCAATTTAATAAGTAGTATAACAAAAAAGGAAGTAAATTAACAAGAATAAATAAATAATCATTAGGGTAGTTTGGATAAGTAGAACGTATAAAATGAGGAGGTAATGAAAGTATGAATGAGAGTAATTGCACCATAGGACGTCTGTTTAAAGACTTAATTACACATACCTGTGAATATGAACCTTTGAAAGTATACGTTTCTGAATAAGGTGATAATTTTTTGGTTGGTTGTTGTTTTTTAATCTGCATTCGCAGAGAATATAACTTTAATTCGATTCGATTATTTTATATCTAATTTACTATTATACGATTTGGCTGTGGTAAGCCTCGCTTTCAGGTAGAATAATTTTGATATACGCAGTGCGCTTTGCTATAATATGTTGTCACGGGATCATGGCTGCAAGAAGAAAATGAAACAACAAGAACCTCTAAAAGTTTTATTTATAACACAAGTCACTGAACACTGTTCGGAACACCGTTCTTTAATTCACATTAATTGTCACTAAAATATACCACACAGGTTCGCAGTTATTCGCGCCAATTTCATAATTCATAAGTAAGTGGTCGCACTTATTTCCAATTTGAGTACTCGTTAAATGTTAAGTACTCGTAATTATTGTCGCTGGTATTCAGTTTAATTCAGCTAGGAAAACTCACATACCGTCGCATGATTCGCTTTTATCTGTGGACTTTTTTGTTGCGCTATCAAACTGCAATAACTCTCTGTGCACGCGTCCGCTGGCTATTTATTGTGATTTCTTGATGGTTCTATTTGTTTCTCCATATTTCTAGTAGTTTCTCCATATTTATAGTAGTTTCTCAATATTTCTAGTAATTATGAGAAAAGCCTAGTTAATTCTAAGTTTATGTGGACCGTTCCGGAGACTCTCATGATAATATAATGAAGCAGGATCCATGCAGTTAATGATTCTCTTAACAAGCATCGACCTCCACCGTCGACCAGCGATGATATTTGGAAATCACTGAAGAGGTGATAAAATCGATTATGAACATTAGAATCATATGAATGCATGTCGTGTGCTTAGATGGGAGCTTCTACTAGAGCAGTAATGGCGGACCTTCTAGGCACGGCGTGTCTAAATTCAGAAAATATGTATGGTCTTGAGCCCCATAGTTGGCGCGGCGGGGTATGTGTTTAAACTTGTGTAAGGCTGTTTAGCATTTGTTGGACAGGGGCTAGTTACTTACCATAATTCTTAAATATTGACAAGCTAGTCGTAGGTTTTCCATTACTGCACTGAGTGATATCTTATTCATTTCCAATCCCATTCTAATCCAAGAATTTTCTCATTTGTTCCGTATTTTTTTATTTTAAAAATCAATAAGAAAATTCAAAAAAAATTAATTTCATTAATAGAATTTACTGTTTTTTTTCTCTTGTTAGATATGTGCAAAAAAATATCCACAGGGAATCTCAAATAAATTCATATATTGTAGTCGTGAGTGTAAATACGAATAGGAGCGAGAAGTACCAACATAAGGGGGACCCTTGACCCTTACTTCTAGTATAGTAGAAGCAGTGGCTTAGTTATAAAAGTCTCAATTAATGTAGCAAAGACCAGTCTTGCGAATGTTAGACTACCAAGATGTATTTACTCTAGAAGGGACTCTGGACTACCAAGATGTATCTACTCAGGTATTTAGAAGGGAAAACGATCGGTGGGTCAAGCTGGGATAAAAACAGCAAAAATCTTATACACATTAGACCTTTATTAAATGGAAGTATTTAATATTTATTAATTCTTAGGAATTCCCGTTATACTCTTATGTTATAATAATGGTGCGTATTTAACAAAATGTTTAACATTTGACATGATTCAGGATCTGTTAATATGAGGGCCTCGACACTATTTAAACGGCGCTCGGTAAAGTGATGCATAATTCCGTCCGTATTAAGAAGTACTGGGTGGGGCATTGCATTGCATTTCTTTTTCAGAAATTCAAATAAAATAAAAAAAGGAGATTTATATTGAGTATCTTGTTGGTGTAATGATCATGACGCTCGCCTAGTGATCTAGTGGTCGGTGATTCGAGCCTCATTCCAGGACACCAGCAAGTTAGTCATATTTTCATAAGACAGGCTTAGTTTGAGAATAGTAAGAATGATTGATGCGACATCTTTCGCTGCGCAACATATTTTTCTTACTCTCTATGCCTTATTTATTTGAATAATTCTTGCTACCTATACTTTATTTCTTTATACATCTTACCTATTATGTATCTGCATGTGATAATCTCTGTTTATATATCCATATCCTCTTTTATTTTTATATATCGCTTGTATCATAATTTATCATAATTTGTATTGTAATTTAATTGAACTTAATTTAATATGGAATGTGTGCCACTGCACTAACCTCCCCATATTCCAACACACACACCCCACTGGAATAAAGTTTAGTGTTATTATTATTATTATTACATGTATTCCGTGTTCGCACCTCTATTTAAAAAATATATACATATTTAATGCTTTGAACATCAAGTATAACATTTAAATACCTATTATGTTTACAAAGTTTTAAAGATGAGATCAGGCAGATGGCGGCCATTATTTTCAATACTCTTTCCAGCATAGCTGATTGACGAATGTTATTCTTCAGGTGAGCCAGAGTCCTAGGGCGAGCATTATAAACAAATGATTTTAGATAGCCCCATAAAAAATAGTCGCAGGAGGCTAAATGAGATGATTTCGCATGAAATGGATACGGAATACACTTTGCATGACGATGATTGAGCGACCGTTAGAAAAGTATGCCTCGACAGCAAAAGCGCGCTCCACCTTCGTCCACTACATAATGCTAACTACAAACCAAGCGAAGCTACAAATTTACACCCTCCTTCCCCCTCTCGAATATGCCTATCGTTACTCTCCATCACTTTATGGCGCCCAATTCAAATAAGCAAGATGCTCTGCCCCACCCAGTACTTGCTGCAATAGGCGTGGGTCCGATTGTCCTGAATATACAACAACCTAATAATAAAATAAGGAAACGTGTCACGGCATTTGAATGCAAAGCATACATATCTAAAACAGTCTATTTACTTTTCAAAATCACACTTGATGGAAATATTTTTCTTAGCAAAATGATGTATTTAAAAATAATACTCCCATGTTAATTTCAATAAACTAATATTTAATACAATCAAAAATAATCATATAACGTAGTTTTGAAATGAAAATTTCTTAAAACTAATCAGTTTTTTTTATACTGCTTCGTGCGAATTTTGGATTAACTGAACAAAATTACAATATCGAGAAATAAAGAAGCCGAAAGAAAACACTCGCGTTCAAATAATATATATATATATTTTTTAATCTTTTTCCTCGTTGAAAAATATGGATCAAATAATATTCACAACATATGTAAAAGTACAATAGCTAATGGTGGAAATGAAATGTCGCGTTGACTTATAAACTTCAAAAACTGTGTATATGTAGGTACATATGTATTTCAAAACGCATCGTTCGTTCATTCAAACTGTTTTTTTTTTTGCCCAAAAACATATTCTTTTGTTTTATCGTTGAGATAGTAACTAATGTTAAATACGCAATGGGTTAAACTAATGTAGTTTAACAAATACTCGTTTATTACTTATTTAAAAAAGAGATTTATCCCTGACGTAAAACCTATCGTCGCAGAGCAGTAAAAATCAGACCTACATATTATATGGGTCTATTTTTTGTTATTTACGTATTTATGTAATCTTCTGTAATTTTTTTTTAGGATATACTACCATGTATCTCTAATTCATTTATTATCAATGCAACGCAGCATAATTAAAATAGATAATCCTCTACCTAACAATGTCCGTCACTAACGCTACCAGATGACGCAATTAATGATGAGGTATAAAGTAATGAAGCATGAAAAGTTAGAGTATAAGTATAGAGATTAATAGTATAGTAGTAATATATGAGGCGAGTGTCGAGTGCAGCAGGAACAGAGGGCGTCCGCAAAAAACCTGGCACGATCAGATAGATACTTCAAATATTGGAGAATTGTTTTGTCAGAAACCTCAACTACCGTAGAGTACGCATGAGAAGATATATGAATGTAGTCGAAGCAAAAGTGGTGTGGTAGAAGAATATGACGCACGATCCTCTCTGCCTACCCCTTCGGAGAACGGCATGATGGTTTGTTAGTTACTTAATAAAAGAAAAAAGTCATAATTCTCTATACAAATTGTGTCCGTCACCAGCGCTCTAAAACGCGCAAATAACTATGAGGTGTATAACCAAAAATGAGCATAATTTTCCATTTATAATGCTACTAAATGGCGCTGTTTACACGCTTACATAATATAGTACGATTTTGCGATAATTTTATTATTAAATTTTAGCTAGCTTTTTGTGAAAAAGTTGATTTTTTTTTATTAATGTACCGCTAAGACATAAATATAACTACACAGTGTAAAGCGGATATTCAAACACATAAAATTACGTCATTTCTGATGGGTTACAGCTTGTAGCTCCGAACGCAACACGTAAGATTCTCAACCGCCGTGAAAACCGGAAAACATTATTATGTTAATTTAATGCTTTTTATGTAAATCGGCCAAAAAAATGCCTTCGCACAACACGCGCACTACCCTAGGATGCGAGCGAAAATGCCGATACTAATTTAAACCGTAGACACGACCTGAGATAAATCACTGCCTGACTGCAAATACTCGCTCCGCAATAAACTGCGTTAGCTCGTGTGTGGACCAGTTTACCGGGTGGGGATGGAGTGCATTATTCCGCGTCATTGCGGGCCCTCGCCGCGGATGATGGAGTGCCCCTGCCCCTGGTCAGAGACCGAGGAACTTGCTTGCCGGCAATGAAAGCGCCATTAAATTTGCCATAAAAGCTTTAATAACAACTCTAACAAATCAATGAAACTCTGCTCAACGTGACGACGATATGCAGGATTATTTGGAACTTTGTTTTCTAACTAACTAACTAACCATCACGCCGTTTCCCTGCAGGGGTAGGCAGAGAGGATTGAACGCCACACTCTTCTATCCTGGCACACCACTTTTGCTTCGGCCACATTCATACATCTTCTCATACACGTTCTACGATTGTTGCGGCTTTTAACAGGGCCATCCTCAAATACTTGTAGTACCTGATCGTGCCAGGTCTTTCGCGGACGCCCTCTATTCCTGTTGCCTTCAACATTCGCCTCATATATTTTCTTAACCATCCTTTCCTCGTTCATACGTTCCACATGACCAAACCATCTCAGCACTCCTTTCTTTATTCTATCTACCACACTACAGCCAGCATTGCATTCACTTCTAATTTGTTCATTCCTCACTCTATCGACTAAAGATTTTCCACACAAGCGTCTTAGTGACCGCATTTCAACCGCATTCAGTCTACTTTCATTCCTCTTTTGCCAATTCCAGGCTTCACTTCCATACATAAGGGTTGGCACTAGAACGCCATTATGTACCGCTAGTCTTGCTTCTTTTGACAGATTCTTATTGGCCATAATTGCATTTAGTGCACCATTAACTTTGTTTCCCGCAGTTACTCTCCTTTCGATATCATTCTCAGCCTTGCCGTCTCTACTAAACATTCTTCCCAAATACACAAACTCGTTCACTTGTTCTAAGCATTCGTTGTTTATAATTACATCACACTTAGTCACTCTTTCGTCTCTCTCGAATACCATCACTTTTGTTTTGTGTTGTTTTCACCACTTTTTAATTTAAAAATATCAACATGTTTCAGAGCCCATGGCCCCTTCGTCGTCCCTGCATACTCTTGTCTCCTGTATGTTGATATTTTCAATACCAAAGTGGTGAAAACAAAGTTCATTTTTACTCCCTTTATATTAACTCGTAGCGTCTGCTTGCTTGCTTGCTTGCCGGCTTGCCGTCAAAAAAACTTTGGATCGATTTTTGACCCTTTTCCCGTGATCCAATCGAGCTGAAACTTGGCAAATAGACTCGTGGCGACGATCAAGAAGATCTATCAAATTTT
The DNA here is from genome assembly GCA_016648135.1 of Agrypnia vestita. NCBI lineage: Eukaryota > Metazoa > Arthropoda > Insecta > Trichoptera > Phryganeidae > Agrypnia > Agrypnia vestita. The sequence continues at coordinate 30,362 of JADDOH010024074.1, read as the reverse complement.
CGTTTAAAAAAATAATAATTATAGTATAATTTCGGATTTTTAGATATTTTATTGCTTTTTCAAATTGGAATCATTAGAAAAGTTTGATTTGCAACGGCGGCGACGGCCCGATAACGTCGCGGAATATTTTCTAAATTTGAATTACTCCGTCGGTATACGTAATAGGTACTTCAATACGAATGTCGAAAATCTAAATTGACTGACAAATGTTTTTAGAATTTAATCTTCAAAGCATGAAGTGTCTTATAAAAGCTCAAAAAATATTAAATTATTGTAAATTTAGTGTTATGTTATATGTTTTAATTCGTCTTTAATTGTTGTTATATTTTACAAAAAAAGGGAGTATAATAAAAACTTTTTTTTTGGGTTACTTTTTTTTATTTATTATGTATATAGAAAAAACATTGTTTTATTTATCCATTTTGAAGGTCCTCATGAAAAATTTAATTATACGTTAACGCCGTTAACTCTTATATTTAACAAAGTTCCATCAATAATATAAAACAATTAATCATAGACAAATTTTAAAAAATGGGGACAAGCACGCTAAAATGTAATATGTAAAATAATTAAATATAGGTATATATATGTAGTGTTATATTTCTAGGCTTCCCGGATATATTTAAATAAATAAAAATCTAAAAAAAAAGTAATTTCTGATCGAGTGAAAAAGTTTTCTCTCGTTTCATTACTACGAGAAGCCGATTAGCTTAAAAAAAGCGGATCTTCAGGAAGAGTTTATTAACTCCAAGAGTGTTGAGTCGAAACGTAAGGTTTCTGGCAGGTCATTTCATTAATTCCGGGAGCAAGGAAACTACCATACATTTTACCAAGCACTTGTACTGAAACACCACTACAAAGATGAGGCTCTCAATATTCATCAATGGACCAGAGATTGAAGATTTTTTGTTAACGGAGGCTCTAAGACGTACTGTTTTTTTACGAGCATTCAAGTACGTAAAAGATTTAAAACGATCTCAGAAAATTTATTTATCAGAAAGGTTATTTCACATAAATATGTATATTTAATAAAATAACGGTGAATATTTGATCAAGTAAAACAGTTATTCAACTTAATTTATTAATTCTGAATAGTTTTTGAAACATCTATTATTTTCCCAATTGGAATGGTTCCAACAGGAAATTTTAAGTTGAGATCGAAGAACTTGATTTTGGTTGAAGTGAATTACAGTAATTTTGAATACACCTAGTAGTTATTTAATTATAAAACATTATGTTAAAAAGTTTGTAGATATTTACTACTTTTAAAAATTTAAATATGCTGCGAATCTCATTGGATAAATTTTTTGGTGGTATTCTTTTTTAAAAAGTTTTGATTTCTTAATTCACCTATTCATTTCTCTGTGTACTGTTGGCTGTTTTAAATTATTTACCAAAACTTATATTTTTTCTTTAAGGCAATCGTCTGGTAATGTTAGCAAAATTCACCATCTCTCAATATCTTCTCTTGCATTTTGTATCACATTTTTTAATAGAAAGCTATCATTGAAAAAATTGCCAATCGTCTAAAAAGGGTTGGAAAAAAAACATAAAAAATAAAATATATTTTAAAAACAATGTTCTTAAAACATAAATAGTAAGAAAACTTACTGACAAAATATGCAATAATTTTAAACAGTAATTTAAGATAATCGTTAAATTTACAATATTATTGAAAAAAATATAGTCATATTATCACAAGTTTCATCTTTTTTAAAATATCGTTGGTATTCTTTAATTTATTAATTTTTTCAAATACATTTTTAAATACAAGTTATGCTTCTTGATCTCACTGCACGCCCCTGCTATGTACCTAGCATTAATCAATTCGTTTTACTTTTAGCGCGCATTTTACAATTTGAAAAAAAGGCAACCACTTATGTTTTCTTATGTAATATGTACTTACATATATTTATATTAAATACAAAATGCGCACTACATTTGCATAATCCTATTAAATTAAATTTATTATATTCTTCTTATGGTCAATAGATCTTAGTTCTCAGCTATTTATTTAAAATAACTAAGTAGTAGACGGTAGAAGTACAAAGTTTCGTTACAATCCCAGCAACGTATGCTTAAAGCAGTAATCATTGAAACAATTCTGAATTATCTAATTTGCGATATAAGAAACTACAATGGAACTGGTTTCTGTTAATAAGATCGCAAATCGAAATGGAATGGCGAAATGTATAGCTCGTGTATCAGAATAATGACAATAGCGGATAACAAATGTGCAATCAATAATAATAAAACCGTATGCAGGAACGAACCAAGCATAATTGGATCACGAAGTGCAGTACGCCAAAATGCACCCATATAATACTATTATGATCTGCAGGCTCGGATGCATGTGGCGCGCAGATGTTCTAGCCGATATGTTTGTACACATATTATAAGATATAAAGGTACTTACCCTTAGAGTATATACTCTAAGTACTTACACGTGTACACATACCATAAATCGAAACAATGAGAACATTGCAGTAGAAAGTAAAGGTTTGGTGAATTGCTTCAATCGGTTACAAAATATAATTGCTCAACTTATACAAATATAAAAAGATAAATTTTACATAATAATTATTTTATTAATAATATGAATATTTTATTTAATATTTTGAATATGTTCAAACTTCTCAAGAACTTATAAAAAATATTGATTTCAAAACATAAAATAAAATATAGTTATCTCATTATCAATGGCGACATCTGTGCTAAAAAGCTTTCGACTGCAGGTGACGGTAGTAAAAATACAACTCACACTTAGAGTATATGGATATACTCTAAGAACTCACATATGAAACAAGGTGTGCAAGTTAAACATGTCGATGGCTAACGGGCAAAAAGGGATACCGCTATTTGACAAACTTTACAGGAGAGAGGTTCAATGTTAAAAAAAAGACGAAAAAATCGTATTTTTTTATTGAATGAGCCTGTTCCGAAACCTCGTGCAATAAATCAAAGTATTGTCAGACTTTCGGTGTCAAGACATATGTCATAAACAAATTGTATGGAAAAATGAACTATAATAAGGGCTCAGCATTTACAAATAATAATCAAAATTGTCTACACTACACGTTTCTTTTACCCGTTTCTTTGTTAATTGTTCAAAATATTCTTAGCTATTAATATTTTCTAGTTTAGCAGGCCAGTGGGTCAATGACCTACCCTTGAAATTGCAAAACGGGATGAATGATGTATTTACTCATCCTTTCTCGAGCGGCTTTCAAAAATTAAAAAATACAAATGCTCACAAATAGATAGGAAAATGGAATATTGATGTACTTCTAGAACATTTTCGACTCGTAATGTAGGCAGGAATCTATCTGTAGTGTTGTGGCTAGCTCAATTACACCCCGTTTAATTGATCAATTATAATTTTAAGAGAGATTTAGGATAAGAAGGGGTGCTTTAGGTTTTCGAATGCCGTAAATATTGCCAAAATTATTCCTTTCTGGGAAAGTTGTATACGGAAGAATGGATAACTATATTATCCTCAGAAATCTGGAATGCAACTGAACAAAATTGGATGGAACAAGCGTGAGAGCGCTAGAGGTACTCGTGATACCGATTGATTAATTTTATTGACTGAGAATATCTGATTTAACAATATGACATAATTATTAAGTATTATTAAATATTGGTATTTTTTCCCTAAAATTACAGTTTTTTTTTCATAAACCGTACCACTACGCGATAACCAAACATTATATTGTTGATAATTAAAAATATATTTATGTTAACATATGATAATAACCCAACAAGAGTCCGTCTCTGTTATGCTACGCTGTACACCTAGGCATAATATTCCCAAATCGAACAATGTTACTGATATATAAAAAACATAAAAAAATTTATCATCAACGGTAATGAATATAAATGCAATAAAAGCCCGCTGTACCTTGGGAAATCTCAAATATTTCACATCGGGTGTTTCACAATACGAGTTATTTATAATGTTATTAATCAAACATAATAATTTCGTTGCCTGTCCATCTGTCCGCCCGTCTGTCTGTCTGTATTTTGTTTGAATTCACGGCTTAAACACAAATTAAACGATCGAAGATGGGGCTTGAACCCCGGGCTAGCAAATGCGAACCGCTCTACGCATGTTGCTATGGCATCCTCTCCGTGGACCGCCAAAATGATATTATAAATATATACTAGAGCTTAACTAAGACACGAACCAATGTTCCTTCATTTTTGACGGGTTACAGCTATTTTTATAAATTAAGTGCATGTGAGTAGCTTATTGGTCTGGTGGTTATGACTCTCGCCTAGTGATCCGCCTAGTGATCGCCTAGTGGTCGTTGGTTCGGGCCCCATTCCAGTAGACCAGCAAGTTAGTCCTATTTTTATAGAACGGGCGTTTAGCTATGTTTGAAAATAGTAAGAATACTGCGACACGTATTCCGTGTTCGCAGGATATCGTTGCTCGAATGTTTTCTATTCGTAATTTCGGCAGGATTCTACCTGTAAAGTATTATAGAATAGCTGTGTTACAACTTCTATATGTCTAATATTTTATTGTCATCTATTTTTTTAACGATATTCCCTATGAAAGAATTTTATTACGTATGATTTTGTCTGTTTTAAAGATATGTTTATTAGATGAAATTTCATATCATATTCTTTTGATGCCATTTCCATCAATTTTGCAAGATCATCATGCCTTATGATGGATAAAATAATTGCAGTAGATAATAATAACTACCAGACCAACAAAATCACGTATGAAAATTTTCTTCATAGAGCACAAAATCATTTGCGGTAATCAACTTTTTCTGATTTTCTTTGACACGTTTTTCACAGATTTATTTGTTCACAACACAGTGAGTTTCTTGGTTTGTGTTAGGGTGTCTATCCCGAATTGTGTCCAGAGTTTCTATCCCAGGAAAGGATTCCCGGAAATAGACGAGGTTTTCCATGCATCCAATCCTAGAAATGCATATGTCGAGTCCCGGGAATAGTAATATTGTATAATAAACATTATATTTGTGAGCCGTAGTTGAGATTTGAATATATTTTTCTGTTAATAATATTTTCGTCGCATCCTCCATTCAATTGTTTATTTATCTATTTTTATCTGTTCCAAAACATTTTACAAGAATCATGGAATAGTTTAAGATAAATAAATCATGATTTTCCAGTGACATCGGAGTGGATAAACGAATTAAAAGAAAAATTATGACTATCAAAATATACGCCGATGATCTTGTACAACATTTGATTGTCAAATATATGAACAAAATCAAGAAACAGGCTGTCAGATGTAAATTTGAATATTTTAGTATTTTTAAAATGCTATTTAATTCCGATATTTTATTTTTGTTAACATAATATATAATTGATTAACATGATTGTTAATAAGTACGTACAATATATTTAATTGAAATTAGATTTTTAAAAAACTTTTTGACACCTACTAAAAATGTATTATATCTGTATCTGTATCTGTAACTGGGAATAATATTTTTGGTTAATGCATGTTTAAGTTATAATAAAAATTTAATTGAAATAAAATTTACAATTTTTACAAAGAACAAACATAAAATCATTTGTTTCAAAAAAAATATATATCAACATATCACAAGACCCGGGATCCCGGGAATGATCCAGACCTGCGAATCGAGTCCCGGTATTGAAAAATATCCGGGAATAAAGAAACCCTAGTCTGTGTATCATGAAATACTTTGTTTAACCACGTTCGGAATATAGCGTGTAGTACTGATGTAACGAATATTTATGTTTTTATGCTTTTCGCTTTTTTTTTTATGCATATTCGCAAACTACGAGCGAATGTTTTGCGAATATCAGAAAAAAATATAATATTAGGTCAATAAAAATTCCATTCATTTCTTATTTTTTTATTATTAGAAAAAGTAACTTTACCTCGTAATCACATTATCAGTCTTCACTTTACTTAATCATTTGGTATTATTTATTTATCATCTACTTCTACATTGGGTAAAAATGCTTAAGATTCCAGACCACTACTAAATAACAATTAACTTCTCGTTAGAACAAAGAAAACCAATTCTTCTCTGAAACTTATATCAGTTTTTAATGTTAGGTAATCATCTTCTTAAACGAAACTAAAAACAAAAATCAAACAAAAACTATGTTCTTCAATTACAAACTATAAATAATTTATGTTTTATAAGAAAACATAAATTATTTAATCGGTGAGTAAAAATTTCTGAGGTCACTACTTTACACTTTTTTGCATATATACTTTTTTTACATATATGTCTAACCTCATTATGTTTATACTATGTATATATATACTTTTTTACATTTATACCCTTTATTTTTCTTACACATTTAATCGTTTGTTGTATTTTAATTATGTATAAACCTGCTACTTTACACTTTTCTGCATATATACTTTTTTTACATATATGTCTAACCTCATTATGTTTAAACTATGTATATATATTTTTCTTTTACATTTAATCGTTTGTTGTATTTTAATTATGTATAAATCTGTTGTAAAAGGCTATTAAGCCGTGTAATTAATAAAAGAAATAAATAAATAAAACACAATTGACGCCAAATTAAAAAAAACTCAATATTCGTATTCGCATTCGTATTCGCGAATGTCGGGAGCAGATATTCGCATTCGCATACGCGAATGCTCAAAAAATGACATTCGTTACATCACCAGCGTGTAGGATCACTTCCACATGTACATTTCCTGGCAAGGAGATGGACGACCGAGACGTACTCAGAGTGACGGAGCCGATGACTAGCTCCCGAGATGCCAGGCGGGGCACCGGCGGCACGCGGACTAGGTAATTTGTACATGTCACACGATGGCTATCAGCGGCCTGCCTCCATTCTGGCCGGACCGCTGCGCCGATGGCTGCCTCGATACATGCATTCTGTTGCACTTCGTATAACAAACGGCGGATTTACATATCGTTCTGCTTTACGGGGCTACCGGCTGACACAATGCCGCCGTGGAAGGTTTTGAAAGTTCAAAATATTGACATTTAATCACTCGCTTGCCACGGTCCAAAATACTCGACTTCCCGTTAAAGCAGTCCAAAAATGTGGGAAAATGCGATCGCACTTAAAAAACTTTTTTTTTGTATTTAAATTGTTTAAAAAAACTGAACACTATAAAATAAACGAAAAAAAAATTGTTTCTTCAATAAGAGCAAAATGATTTTTTGGTGACATTACTAATATAAGTAATAAGAATATAAAATTTACTTTGTTTTCACAACAAATTTGTTGAAAATACATATACAGGGTGTAACAGAGCTAGTTTACAATACATGACAGGATTTCTGCTTTGATTATGAGTCTAAAATTTTCAAGAAATCATTACCTAATGTCAATAGTTATGGAGATATGCGACATCATAGTTCGCATTTTTTTTTCAATATTTTTGACTAATTTTTTGTACAAAGTTGGAATATCATTACAGTAATATTATGTCGAATATGAAAAATTCCTTATGATATTAGCAAATAATAATAATACAATAGTTTCTCATAAATCATGTTATCATTTACACGCAAATACACACACATGTTTATAAATGTTTGTTTACATATCAGATGTAAAGGCTAACCATAATTTAGACATTTGCTCAACCTTAATGTTTCATGTAAATTTTCATAATTTACCAATAGTCTACACCCTTGACAATGGCATGCTAAAAGATACAAGAGCCCAGTGGAACTTTCTGGCGAATCCTAAATTAGTTGCAAATTACAGAATAGCGATCCAGCTAAAGTTTGTAGCTAGTGACTTTGTTTACTAATAAAAGTTTAATTGTGTACAAGTGTTTCATTCTGTAATAATATATTTCTATCTGACTCATGTTATTTGATTTTAATATCATGAAAATAAAAAGTGTTTTGAAATGTATTAAATAATAATCTATAAACAAATTAATAATATTTTCCCCGATATAATAGGACTGAACAATAACACAATGCGAGGCAACGCCGTTGACTGAAGGTAGACTGCTGACTTCCCGGTCAGAGGTCACGCGTCTGCCTGGATGTTGCGTGTTTTGATAGTCAATTAAATTTAAGCGCTCACAAAATTGGTTTAATAGCTCTGTGAAATTTTGAAAGAAATGTTGTCAAATAATAAATGTATGTGTTTCACGACAAAAGAATAACTTCGGCACGCATTTGCGTCGCCGGCGATTATAAAAGTTTCGAGACTATCGTCCTTATCAACGGCCAGCTCCGAACAAAGCAGCGAAAGAACAAAGCTTGACACAAAATTGGGTTCACATGTTGCCGGTTCATACGCTCGACAAATTGGCCGGCAGACATGAACTTCGTGAAATTAATATTAGATATTTGATTAAATCTGAAAAGTTTTATCCGTTCGTGGAGGAAGTTAATAGTCCCCGGCGGCGCACGAGACCAGAGCAAATAGCGACGGCGTACTTTCGCCAGGGAAGGTCGTGCCATATGACAAACTGAAGTTGTTACGATGTTCGGCTCGCTTAATTTATTGTTCGGGGTACTTAATATTGCATGAGGCATTGTATGATTTGTGCCACGAAGGGAATTAACGACCGTTTTACTATCCGGCCAATAACTGGGTTTATCCATTCGACGATTTACCGAAATATGCCCGATTCGGGCCACGGTAATGCGAAATACGCGATGGGACAGTTCTTTTGCAGATGTGCTCATCAGAATTTTCGCTTTGTATAAAACTTAATAATTAAACTGGTAATTCTGAATAGTAAAAAATTACTTAACATAAGCGTATTTTTTATTTTTAATGCGTTTCATTTTTTACATAATTCAGTGGTGCTCAATTTTTTAACATGGCTCAATATTCAAATTATATTATCATCTTGACACACTGAAGAAAACTTTATCGAACTCTTAAAGTAACACTTCTTGCTTATTTTACCTATAAAACTAAATGCATTTTTTTGTGAATTTTTTTAAATACAGAATGTTATATAAAAACCATGGTAAATTGATATTTACAGACATTTTCTGTAATCTGTAATATTAAATAATGTCATGGAGATAATTCTTCGTAATTTATTTTAAAAGTAAAGAGAAATATGATTTCATATGAAGATAATTGTGTCTATTTAGTAATCGCTGTGCAGTTTAGAATGTATGTAATACATATCAAAAATAAATAAATAAATTCTGAAAAAAAAGTGAGGCGATCAGAAGCCAAAGCGCCACTTTGCGGATGGCGAGAATACAGAGCGACGTGTTTGAATTTTGAATACGATTATCTTGCAAGTAGTGTCAATTTCACAATTGTGAAACATACAAATAAAGCATTTTTGTGTGTTTTAGAAGCGTTTTATCAAAGGCATATTCATTTTCAAATCTCCGCTCTCCCTTTATAATCAGTTACAAAAACATTTATCTAAATTTCGTATATTGGATTGTGGCGCCTTGCTTTTAATCCCCTCAAGTGCTTGCAGATGGTTGAAATCTTGCGGCACACTTCCTAATCTCTAGCAGCAAACCTGTTGAGAACCGCTGTTCGTAAATAATAACATTCCATTCTATTAATACAAAAATATGAGATGTACCTACTCAACTGTATCTGGTTGCGGATATTTTATACGAACCGTATGTTTTTTCGAGAAACGATTCTCGACGTTTCGTTGAATTCTTATTCAACGTCATCAGGAGGACGACCTTTACCAGCGAAGGTCGTCCTCCTGATGACGTTGAATAAGAATTCAATGAAACGTCGAAAATGGTTTCTCGGAAAAACTTACGATTCGTATAAAATATTCGCAACCAGTTACAGTTAAATATGTCTAGCGACCGTAATAACAACCTTAACTCTTTAATGTACCTACTCATTTAATTTTTATCAATTCATCAAACAAATAATTAATGTTTCCTCAATATCATACACAAAAATTTATTTGAATATGATACCTTCTTTATAATTAACTTAATGACCTTCTGTCAATGTATAACAATATTAATTTATAGTAACCGTCAGATGAATACATCTTCACTCCAAATACTTGATTTATATTTGTCAACAAAAATTATAATATTATAAATATCGGTGCATGATAAATGAAATTTTTATTTGATTTATCATGGATGATTTATCATTTTCTAATAAATATTTAGTTTTTACAATTTTATTGGTCAATTCCGTAAATTTAATCCTAACTCGCCGTGATCTTGTTAGGAGATTAAATCATCTTACAGAAATGTTTAATATTTATACGAAATGCTTTTTTAATAAATAAATTTAAACTATAGATCAATTATACACATTTTAAACATTTTTATAAAAAAACAAAATTTAATTGATGGTCCGACCAAATATTTTCATAAAAATAATATACCTCTACCTCTACCCTAAAATTAAAATAATCTAAAACACTTAATAAGTATAGAAAAAATAATCCACCTATAAGGCGATCGTCTAGCAGAATGAGCAAATTTCTCCATTTTTTCTCATATCTTCTCTTTCGTTTTTTATCACATTTTTGTAAGAACATATCTGATTTAAAAAATTTATTCATCAGGTTATATATATTTAAATACGAATATTTTATTAAAATGTCATAAACTAAATTAAATAATTGATTAATAAATTACCAAACCTTCGATGTTTTAAAAATGAAGAAAATTGCTCCTTTTTGTGGGCCTTTTATGACTGAACGGCGTGTGAGATGTCTTTTTTATTCAATAATATTACAAAGTTAACGATTATCTTAAGTTTGTTACAATTATAGAAAAATCTGTTAATACGTTTACATGCAATTTATGTTTTAAAAAATACTGTTTTTTAAATTATTCTTATTTTTTGTGTGTTTTTTTCAATCCTTTTAAAATAGTTTATAACTTTTTTTCTTTAATAAATTAAAGGAATAGACATTTTTATTTTAAAATTAATACAAAAAAAATCAAAAAATTATTCTCGATTTCAGATTTTAGCTATTTAATCAAGGCACTGCGTATTGTGTCATAAATACGTTGCGTCTTGATTAAATATCTAAAATCAGGAATATCGAGAAAGATTTTGATTTTTTTTTGTTTTTATTGTAAAATTATAATATCTATTCTTTTGACTATTGAAGTAAAAAAGTTGTCAACCATGTAAAAAGAGTTGAAAAAGATCCACAAAAAAATAAAATATTTTTAAAAAACAGTATTTTTTAAAACATAAATTGCATGTAAACGTATTAACAGATTTTTCTATAATTGTAACAAATTTAAGATAATCGTTAACTTTGTAATATTATTGAATAAAAAAGACATCTCACACGCCGTTCAGTCATAAAAGGCCCACAAAGTGGAGCAATTTTCTTCATTTTTAAAACATCGAAGGTTTGGTAATTTATTAATCAATTATTTCATTTAGTTTATGACATTTTAATAAGATATTCGTATTTAAAATATATGTAACCTGATGAATAAATTTTTTAAATTAGATATGTTCCTACAAAAATGTGATAAAAAACGAAAGAGAAGATATGAGAAAAAATGGTGAAATTTGCTCATTCTGCTAGACGATCGCCATTTTTGTCTCAAAATATATAAATAGATTTATTTAATTGGGTACTTTCGATACCTGTATTAAATAAAGCAATACTCGATATATATAGACAATATATTATAAAATATTCAATTTATTATTTAACCGGTGTAGATAATGAATCCTACATTTATCAATACACAAGTTAATAAAAGTCCACTTACTCTAAGGTTAATTGAGTTAAAGTACATCCAATCTTATGCATTACTTTACATTCTCTGGGTATATTGATACTTGATATATGTATAATTTTATGTATAGAATGTATATTTTATTACGTTTATAAAATTTTATGTGAAGTACAAGATTTAGATTGATTATAAAATATAATAACTTTTTGGTGTGTGGGAGCATTTAATTTGTCTTATTAGGTACACTCGTTACATAATTTAATTAATTGTATGGGATGCGAATATTTTAAGTTTTATTAGAAATGAGAAGACGAAAGCGTGTCAAAAATATCTTCGTAATTGATTCAGCGTTATTAATTACAATAACTTTTATATATATACGAAATATGTAATTTTTTTTAAATAAACATTGACTAAAAACTTTTTAAGAAATCAGAATGGTCATTCAATATTTTTATGCCTTTTCTATTGTATATTGAATACTTTACTTTAATATATAGATATGGTAGGTACGATATAAAAATATGGAATAAATGCATTTCAGATTTTTTTCAATAAACATTTAAATAAATTAATGCAGAATAAATAATTCATTTGCTAATATTATTATATAAGTTTTATAAATTTTATAAAATTAAATCTATGTGCATCAGGCGGGTATATTATAGATCAAATCGTAGAACACATTACAGATAAAAAATTATTAAAAGTATTTTAAATATTTATTGCAATATGTAAATTCAAACAGTATTCTAAATTTAATTTATTGTTAATTTGATACATACTTATTATTCTGATGGTATTTTTCATTAAGTACTATCTGTTCGTACCCGGCGTTGCACGGGTTAAGGATTAAGTTGAAAATAAATTTATGGGGGGAAACAAAGGTTCGATTCAAACGGTACAGATTTGCATCGAAAATATATCAGGCGAGGGGAAGGTGTAAAATAATAGGAGGGAAATTTCGCCTATGTCACCCGCCGAATCCTAAAGAATAAGTTTACAAATTTTGAGTCCGATCGGTCAAACGGTACAGATTTGCATCTAAAATATTCCAGGGGGATGGGAAGGGGTAAAACAAATAGGTGGGAAATGTCGCCAATATTACCCGCCAGATCCTAAAGCAAAGTATGCAAAATTTGAATCGAATGAGATAAACAGTGTAGATTTGTATACAGAACAGACAGATAGACATTGAGTTTTATAGGTATAGACTTAAAAGACAAGGTTTAATAGATCTTGCGCGAATTTCAATATTACGTATTACGCTTCAAATCCAATTACTTTAACGTTTGAATACAGATAAAAGTATTTTGCAATAATTAGACATCGGACACAACAGTACAAAGTTTTACAGCTGCCGATAAAATGTGTAATAAATTATTTCTTCAACATACAGGTACTAAATTGTAAACTAATCAAATGCTTATGAATTCTCCAAGAGCAGAAACTCTACGATAACTCGATACACACTAAAATGTCGAACTGGGAGGAAAATTACGATTATCTCAAACAAGATTCCTTGAATAATTTGAGGAACAAGCCATACGTTATTGCTATCTAATACTCTACATAACACCAGTATGTAACCAATATGTTTTATTTATTTATTTTATAAATAATACATATGATTTCGTTTATAACAATGATAACTATTAAATATTAACAATCAAATTATTATTATATGTTATACCTCACCAAAAAAAATTAAGATTCTTGTGTGTGCTGAGGGATAATCACTTACAATCCTATTGGTAGTGTAATCTAATTTAACAAACAATGAGATTTAGGTAATATACTATTTATTTCATATATATAATAAATTTTCTAATAAGCAACCAAAAAGAGACTATATACAATCACAAAAGCCAAGTAACTACAATAAATGAGAATCAATTCGTGTTCAACGGGGGAATATGCATACAAGACGCAACCGCAAAACATCCACCATTGTACAAAGTAATTTGGACAAATCAAGTAATTACATAGGTATCTTCATCGATTCGAAGGAAGTTCTCGGAACCCACGGAAAACTCGTACCAGAACCAAAAGTAAACAAGATTGACCACAAAGTCCCAAACGGACAAAAGCCACTCAACGGACAGACCTGAAATAGTCAAATCGAATGAATCTCTAAGTAATCCACCAATAAGTGAATTTGGAGTCCCCCAAGGTACGGTCCCCAGGTCTCTAATATTTCTCACTCACGTAAACGACATATTTAAAAAAAAATCAACGATAAACTAACATCCCAAGCAGACGACACCGCACTGTTAACAAATTATCCTTCCGTATGTATAAAATATGTATATACACGATTCATCGGCGATATCAGCCCTAATAACTGAAGAGTTTTTTGCTAGACTTTTGAACCCTTCCTATGCCTCTAAGATTCTTAAACTTATGATATTTTTGCAATAAGGCAGTTAATAAAAGTGTCAAAAGCTTTTAGAGTTGATGCACCTATAGCGGTAGAATAGGCGGTCTAGCCGCATTTAGAGTATCTAAATATTAAGAAAAATTAAAAACTCTGATAATGGGTCCTGTATTAGAATCAATGTCTCTACAGAAAAGACTTTGAATGGCTGTGTTAACATGAAAATATTTTTGGAAAATAATATCATTGAAAATCACCCGAATAGCTTGATTCTTGGATGGTATTATGAGTTCTTAAACTCTCACAATCCATGATAAATCATTTATTAAAAAGTCATTTAGTTTTATTGGTTCCATCTATGCAATAAAAGTTCAGAAGTTATTGAGAGACTTTGATTTATGTGCATGCAGACGCTACTTACGATGAAGTCTATCATGTATTATTCGAGAAATTATTTTCAAATTTCTTGTGCAACGTGTCATTGTTTCGAAACTGTACATTAACTATCAATGTTACATTTCTAAAAGTATGTAAAGTTTAGAAAACACTTGTGTTATTGATGATTTATCATCTTATTCCATTAATTCTACTCGATCTTTGTGAGTAGAATAAAATGGGATGTGGTTACAAATTAAGTTTAAAGGAAACGGGTTTAAGACTGCTACCTGCTAAGGATGGTTACAAAATTTCCTTGATTATATATAATATGTTTATCAAAACTTTTCCTTATTTCTAAATATCCAAGCAAAACACCCTAGTATGTATTGGTATGTAAAATTTTGTATTTCCATTAACCCATGTTTACATAAAAAGATTCTATTAGCCGATTCGAAAATTCTTTATTATTCAGAATTTATAAATAATTAATAAAATAAATGTTGTAAATAGCCCTCTCTTAAACTTGTTTCGATTATAATTACTTTGAACCTACTTAATTTTTAATCACACCCACTTTTAACCCCTCCCATCATAATTATGTCTAAACTTGAAAATTAGTTTTAGTACATTCACGAATTATTGAATTTCTGTCCTGAAGAAGGGAGCATCTCTCCTGAAACATGTTGAATTTTTGCAATAAAAGTTATTCGTGGTTTAAACAAAGTTTTTATTATTTTATTCATGAAATGGAGCCACAAAGTGAATTTGAATAATTTTAAGAAATAAATTAAATTTGTCGTGTGGAATTATATCCTCGACTGATCCCACTACAATACTAAGTTCTAAGAATCAACCCTCTTCTTGTTACTCCCATTGTTTCTAGAAACTACAGGCAAAACTCATACTTGTGGCGAACTTTCAACAAATTTAATGCACTCACAAAAAAGTTTAATTTAGACTTACTTCAAAATAACCCTGCTCATGTGTGGCGCTTGTTTTCCGATCCATTTTTTAAATAAAATACTTGTTTTTATTTTCCACTATATAAATTATATATAGTTTTAGTCATAATAGTTATCACAAAAATATTTTTAAAAAAAATACAAAACAGTCAGTAAAAACTGGGCAAAGTATTGATTTTGAATATTTGTTTTGGTCAAAAGCTTACATTTTCTTCCAAGCTGAAGCAGTTGGCTTTGAATTTTGAACAAAAATTTACAGAAGCATTATAATAATAAAAAAAATGAAGAAAAATAATGATTTGTAGCAACAGGAGTGAAAAGACCGTCACAGGGTGTAGATTTTTTATTAATTAATTATTATATGTTATAATTTTTAAAACACATGAATTGACATGACTTATTTTTATCACCCGATTTCGGCTTGACGTCGAGATACGGGACACCCTGTATATGTACACCACTCAAATAAGATATTTTGTCACTACCAGTGAAAACCTATAACTGGCTTTTATGTTTCCCATTCTTTGTATTTACTTAATTATTGTTTCCTATTAGTTTTCCGAATAAATATAAATAAAATTAAAAATATTTATGTACGTTCTTCATACGAATAAAACAATGATTTAAGTGGCGTGTTTTAATCGGTAAAACTTGCATTGTTATGTTATTTCATAATTCTCTTGCATCACCTAATTCATTCAGCTAATTTATTTTAAATAGACACGCGTGCACGAAATCATGTCAAACTATGATTATAACTATTTTAAAACTAATTAGCTTATTTGTACATGGCATAGAATTTTCTGTTGAGACTTAAAGTCTCCGTCTATTGAGACTTTAAGAAATAGTGTTTAAATACCAAGAAGTCATTTGTAGAACGTTCTTCTAATTATATTACCAATATCTCGCTAATTTTTATGTGCTGGCTTGGATGGTCTCGATGTCAATCGTTTGATGAGGTTTAAGAAGTGTTATTTTACAGCTTAAATTGTAGCTTGTGATGGTCGACATAGAGATAGATTTAATAAATTTAGAAAATCTTAAAATAATAATATTCAAAAAAGTCAAGTATGGACATCAAAAATATATTTCTTCTGTTTGGAATCGTTTAAAAGTAAAAGCCTGATATATTTCTTCTTAAGATTCTATGTATTACAAGAGGCTAACAAAATATTGAATATTCAGCTATACAAGTAATATTTCTTAGATCTTTATTATACCATAGATATAATTCTGTGTTAAATTAATATCGTTTGCCAATCCTAATAGACTCGACCTTGTGAGTAGGTGCGAACGAGCCTTTATTATTTATGAATCGGAACAGCAAGTCTCGCGTGTAGCGGGTGCTTTACTATTATTTTAACGAAACGGACCAATCACAGGCGCGCTTTGCCTTCGACGGGTTGAGCCGGAGGCGACCGTCCTGATGACTGAATCCGGCCAATGGCGAGCGCCGGCGGTGAGGTCATCGCGCATAGGATGAGTCACTGCACTAGGGTGAATTTCGGAGATATGGTGCAATCGAGACTATAAAAGGAGCGAACACGATATACTCAGCCCCTTCAGTTCGAGACCAGACCTGCCAGCGGAAGCGCTGCCCGAGAGACTACTGCCAGAGACTTCATTTGGAGAACAGCATTTGCGGACGGAGTTGCTGCCCGGACGTATGGAGGAATCTACCATTCATCAGTACCAGAGAGGATCATACCGCCACTGTGTAACAGCTAAGGAACACATTTATATTATCTATTACGGTTAATTATTTTCACTATCGAAATGTATTTATTTTGGGAATATTTGAGTTCGGAATAATTATGTGTAATTAAATATCACGATTGCTTGTGTGATATTGGTTCAAATCGTACGAGAATTCCGTTCCAAACGGATGTATTTTTATGCAAAGCGAATTTCATACCGTTTATGCTAATAATTGAATACACGGATTTCTATATGAGTTACTTAGTAGCATTATAATAATTACTGTATTGCGTAGGTATTGCGCAATCATTACACTCGGTCTACAACTAATTCTTTATGAATCGAGTACCTCGGTATATTCGGCTTAACAAGTAGCTTCAGAATGACGAGTAAAGGACAGAATGGGGAGATCTAACTAAAGATTGGGGATATCTGGTTTGTGTTAGCCTAGCTGGCTGAGGGGTGGATGATTGCCGGCACTTGGGCGTGGAACCCGCACAAGCCCCTGCAGGGCCCCTTAAAGGCGGGGTCCTCCTTGTTGCTCGGGGTCGTCAATAAACCGACCACCTAACCTCATCTGGCGCAAACTACTTAAACCAACAAAAAGGTTCCCTTTGTCTTTGGAAGGATTTCCATGCTTGAATGCTGTAAAACCTTGATAGCAAACGTTAACTTCTATTCCGTCCTCTGTAAGAAAGAGAATCAGTATAAAAATCATTCACTCATATGGAATAGCTGGGATATTATAAATATGTTACTAACACTCTAATATTTGACCAAAGTAAATGTTGCAAGATGCAGAATCGTGGGACGCCGCTCTGAAAAGGCATAATGAGATTGCACAATAATTTGTAACACCGCTGAATATGCCCGCAAAGGAGGCTAATGTCGTCATCAATTCGTACCAAAAGAGTACATGATTCTTCAAACATCGTCCTAAAAGAAAGGCGCCTCAAGACAACACTCATCATCAGAAACTCGTACCAAAAGAGTACGGCCATCTCAATTATAAGCCTAAAAGAGGGGCGTCACAGGATCACATCTCGTAAAGAAGAGATAGAGTCTCGGGACGCAGTAAGTTCCGGAGGAACAAGGGGGGCCATTTAGTCACTTAGGAAGTTGGTCACCGGGTTTAGGCGGGCGCGGAGCCTCAACCCCTCTCAGCAGAGATGCTGAGGGTTTAAAAAACCAAAATTTAGCATTTAAAGAAACTATTATTTCATATAAACTCACGGGCTGTTGTAGAATCCTTTCGAACAAACCATCCCCGAGACCTTATCTACTTATTTATAAAGAAGTTTCGCTTCAAAAATGTCGTATTTCGTAAATAGCAAATATATGTATTATTTTCTCACGGAATTAATATGAACAGGTTCATGCACGTCTAGGACGAAACCATTCAAGGTAAGAATTTGCTAATACAAAGTGTTTATAATTATTAATTTCAGTGTTATTTAATATGTGTGAATTTTTCCCTTTGCACCGTTCGAACAATTCTACTGGTTTGTCCCCAAACGGAAATGTTTTATTTCTAATACACGAATTCTTCTGGTGAACGTATTTTATTGTAACATAAATGTATAGATTATTAGGTTCGTTAGATGTTTTTATTACGTAATATTATGCAATTGTTTCCACACTGCTCCTATAAAAGAATTTGAAGTTATTACGATACACAACGGGGTCCTTCATCCATTAGCCGAATCATGTGCCAATTCAACGACGTATTACGAATAGTATATATTGTATTTACTGAGATTTAGTCGCATTTATTATTTCTAGTAAGGGTTTTAGTATTGGTGCCAGGCACCATTATGAGGCGGAGATAGTTCATATTCATAGCCCGACTGTAATAGGTATTTTTATCGCATAAGAGGTAGCACTTTTAGAAATGTAACTGTGTTTTATGTTTCGTCCCTGACGGACAGGATGGTATGGTTGTGGTTATTTAGGTAATACACTTAGTAAATGCAATAAGGTATTATCATCAATTTCGTATGCGAACCCAAGATGTTAGTTAATATTTTTAGTTATTATTGCATTCAAAAGCGCAATTTTCACAGAATAATTATTTTCAGTTAATACGTATTTTTAGTTAATTTATCGTATAGAATAATTTTCGTATAGTAAGAAAATTATTTCATATGAAAAGTTGAATTTTAGTAGTATTAATATTTCTGTATAGAATATTTAATTTTTAACAACTGTATCGTTACATCATATGGTTGAAGTCGACCGGTTGCATCCTGCCGCTCAATCGCGCGCGCTCACATAAAAGAATAATAAAATATTTAATAATCCAATATATTGTATTTTGAACGCGACATTATGCTACTTACTAACCTTCATTATTTAGTAGGACCCACATTAGGGTCATCTTACACCGTTAGCCGTGATAAGAATATGATTTACATTGAGATGCAATGGAAAGATTTGTATTATAGATTTGCTTCGCCTTATATATTCAACAAACACCCCATGGGTTTTCTAACTCTGGTGCCGGACCAGGAGCTATACTAAATTATTATAAATGTTTCAAGACCCGATGCCCTACTATCTACCTGGGTCATCACAATATATCTATTAACTTAGTTTATTGAAATAGTTCGTCTAAAACATAGATTTTTACAAAACCGGGTTGTTTGATTGGTGGAAAGCGCAAAAACGTAAGCTATAATCGAAAGATTACTATAAACCAAGTTAAATCATCCAGCCCTAATTGATTCTTCTAATTTGTTTAAGTATTTTTTTCTGACCGAATACCTTTTTTTTAACTTTTCAAAGCAAGAAAACACTTTGTGGCTTGACATTATAAGAAATTTAAGAAAAAATTACACACTATGTTTTAAACCACTTAATTGCTATATATTTGTCAACTAGTTTCGGTTGGACTCAACCTTCTTCAGAACAATTACAATATAGACTGGTCTATATTGTCTATATTGTCTATAGTCTATATTGTAATTGTCCTGAAGAAGGTTGAGTCCAACCGAAACTAGTTGACAAATATATAGCAATTAAGTGGTTTAAAATATAGTGTGTAATTTTTTCTTAAATTTCTTACCTTTTTTTTAATTGAAATGAACAATTTAATTGAAGTCAACGTGTAAAGCAATCCAAGAATACGAATGTCTGCATCTGTGATGTCACTAATGTGCATTAGAGCAGCCTTCTAGTTGTGCAATGATGCAGTTACTTTAGGCGACAAACTGCGTCTGATCTAATTAATGAGAACCGTGAGCGCGCTGACCGAGCTGTCTTTTCTGAACACAAACCACTGTTTGGCTAATGAGACTTTTAAGATTTAGACAATTTTACGTATTTTATCAAATTACCCTGGTTTAAAACTCGTCCTAGAGTAGAGGATTCAATTTAAACTAACCTTTTTTAACTCATTTAAGCAAGTAAAATCAAAATCCTGCAATTATTATGTCCCGTGAAAAATCAAGGGATTTTACTAATCTAACTGAATACAATAATATGGTTGTCTGTCTATCCCCATAACATCGAGAAACTTCCTTAATTTCGTTCTAATTTAGGCTAAAATAAAACAAATTAAACGGCCAGAGATGAGGCTTGAACCCCGGGCTAGCAGACCCGAAGGCGGCAACGATAGGGATTTTGCTACCGCTGCCTCTCCGCAGACGGCCTATACACCGGACGACAAAACGGTACTATAAATCTAGGGCTTATAAAAAACGCGAACCAATATTCCGCCATTTTTGACGGCTAAAACAGCTATTAATAATATAACATGAAATTATTATATGTATTTAGATTAATTAGTGGTATTTACACGATCCACAATCAATATTTTTGTTTATGTCGATTTTTTACAAGCGAACTACCTCTTTAACTCTTTAACAAAAAAAACTATACATCGTCGCTGTATACGTAATAAATCCTATGTGCCGTTTACTACATTCTGAGATACACGAATCAATTTGTCAATTTCTCATATAAATAATGGACATATACTAAAAAAAACAGTGCCGTTCATCTGGAAGATCTGCCTAGTAACTATTTAACATATTTCTTATAAATCTAGTCTGTCCAATTATTTTTTAAAACAGTTTTTATTCGCTTATCTCAGAATGTTTTAAACGTCTCATAGGATTTATTATATATACAGCGACGATATACTAAATCACTTTGGAACCTAATGTACAACATAGGTATATAGACCCTTTTATAGGTTCGCTTTCAAATGTTATGCAATTGGACCTGATATAGTTATGGCACCAATGCCGTGATTGGTGGAGAAGAAAATGCTGCATATATGTTTTTATTTTTATATTGTTTAGTTAAGCACAAAAACACGCATGACGACCCATATTTTTTTATGAATTTTATTTCAGTCACCATGCAGTTGGTACATGCATCGACTGCGCTCGCAATATTAAACCGTTTTAGATTAATATATATTATAAATAGCTAGATTTATCCAGTTAAAAGTGAAGTATATACTTTTACATGTTTGATTTTAAGTTTAACATTAATTAGTAGTTTTAAAATCTTAGTGGTATATCCACCAAAACACCTAATTCTCTCATACAAAGTTTTTATGTATATATATTTTTTTAATATGTTGAAAATTACAATTTTTAATAATAATTTAACGATCATATTTTCGGCATTTTTTTTTCAATGTTCTCGAAAAATACACTTTGGCACAGAGTATTATTAGGAAGAGATTTAAATATATTCCGCCCGCGAGTTAAAAAGAAGCAAGACTAGCGGTACGTATGTTCTAGTACCAACTCTGATATACGGAAGTGAATCCTGGAATTGGCAAAAAAAGGAATGAAAGTAGACTGAATGAGGTGGAAATGCGATCATTAAGGCGTTTGTGTGAAAAATTTTTGGTCGATAGAGTGAGAAATGAACAAATTAGAAGTGAATGTAATGCTTGCTCTACACTACTATGGCAGACAGAATAAATAAAGGAGTGCCGAGATGGTTTGGTCATGTGGAACGTACGAGCGAGGAAATGATGGTTAAGAAAATATATGGGGCGAGAGTTGAAGGCAACAGGAATAGAGGGCGTCCGCGAAAGACCTGGCATGATCAAATAATTCAAATATTGGAGGACGACCCTGTTAAAAGCATCAACAACCGTAGAGCTAGTATGAGAAGATGTATGAATGTAACCGAAGCAAAAGCGGTATGCCGAGATAGAAAAATATGGCGTTCTATCCTCTCTGCCTACCCCTGATGGATAGTTAGTTTGTTAGAGTTACGACTGCCAAAACAGCGCCACCTAGCGCAGCGCAGCGTTAGTGACGGACATTGTTACGTAGAAAATATTATCTTAAATAATAATAATGTTGCGCAGACGCATGGTGTCTGGTGGCGGCTCGCGTCCTTCGCAGCCGGTCGCATGTGGATGTGGAGCAGCCGCAGCCGGCGAGGGAGCAGCGCGGCGCGGCGCGGCGGCCGCAGTGGGCGTTATTGGCGCTTGTGTGTCACGTGGGTAGTGTTACAGACCGGTCACGATTCCTGTCTTACACAATCTGATGCCATGCGCAGGTACCGCCGCGCCAGGTACGTGCCGCGCACCGTGTAGCAAGTAGCGACGCGCGGAGGAGGACAATTCCGCGGACGGTGCGCGCGAGTGTCACCCTGGTGCAATGATCCTGAACGCGCCGCGATCGCCGTGTATCAGCGCGGTAATCATTTTTTTGCGTTTTCGTGTAACGGCCTATTCCGCATAATTTTTTTTTATGAAATACATTTTTTTTTAATATATTTATTAATTTTTTTGATATTTATTACATTAAACATATGCCAAACTGCACAACAAGTTTTACGGCATGGTTGCCTTCAATATCTGACAATAATTTTTATTTTATAATGAAGATAGTAGGTCATTATCGAGTGTTGCATGTTTTTTTAAAAGTGATACATGATATGTAATTATAAATTAATGTAAGATTAGGTACATAGCTTAAATTTTTAAAAATATTATTTTTAAATTCTGCAGGTTAAGTGTTACTGTTTCGGCTTGTAAGGCGATTATCAAACAGTGGATATACCACGTATAAGATTTAAGTTACCCTTTTCCTGTGGATAGTTAGATGTTTTCGGTGATGCTCTATATCAAGATTATTTTTCCCTACAATAATATTCTTTTTTTCCTAAGCATTTATAGTTAAAGATTCCCCAGTTTATAAAATTCTATGTTACGCTCAGTTATTTATCAAAATTCCCCGTTTTCTGTGATTAACTGAATTACTTTATTTACGCTCGTGAGATTATTACATTAAATATTATTTTATTTTATGGTTTTGATTTTGTGTTTCTTAAACATATTAAAAAGTGAAGAGGAGATCATTTTTTGTTGACTATTTAATAGCGTTATATTTGTATTATATGTGCGTTTATTGATTTCAAAGATGTTTCAGTAAATTCATTCTAAAACTTTGGTTTCAATATGTAAAGGTGTTAGGGCGTTATTACCGAGCGGGACATGGTTTTCATTTTATAAATGAGCTGCAAATTTTTAAACTAAATTTTTATTTTTGTAACAGCGCACATGTTTCGTGAATCTAATTAAAAAGTTAAAAACGGAGTTCTAAAAACTAAACACAAATCATAAATAAATTATGAAACACTAACAGAATATTAGAAAAAAATACTTGCAGAGTATAAAAGCAGAGGCAGCAATAACCAAGCAATAACCCAGCAAAAATTGAATGCATTTATCGGGGATTATTAATATTGAATGAACAGAATTCGAGATTTTCTAGGAAATACAGCCTTTAAATTTACAGGAAACATGATTTTGAAAGCTCTTGAAAAGTTCTGGAAGGAGAACGTTCTAGAAGGTTCCCGAAAGTTCTATAAGGTTCCAAACTGAATGGCGGAGTTTGTCGGTAAGTCTAGAAGGTTCCGGATCGTTTGGTAAATCTCTTGAAAAGTTCTGGAAGGAGAACGTTCTAGAAGGTTCCCGAAAGTTCTATAAGGTTCCAAACTGATTGGCGGAGTTTATCGGTGAGTCTAGAAGGTACCAGAAGATTCTGAAACCAAGAAAAGAAAGGCGTGAACGCAATTCTATGCACACTGAATTATAGTCCCGGGGGGAGCCGGGCCCATCCGCTTGTGATCATTAAATTACGTGTAAAACGTGTATTGATTTTGTAGTCAAGTATTGGGTTGTAATACCGTGTCGAAAGGAGGGTATGGCACTAGTCTTGTATAATGTGTATCTATTAGACTAGTTTTCAAGCTCCAGACACCATGAGGTTTTTTTATTCTCAGACCATCATCCCTATGAATTCTCACCAGGTGTTTGAGCGTCTCCTTTACAAAACTTGCGTTTTCGGCTGAAATGTAAAATGGTGGCCGGTATCCAGAAAGTTTTCAGCCAATGATGTTGGTAATATTATAGTTAACTTAATGGAATTAAAATATAGATCAACACAAATAAACCAATGAAAAAAAAATTGAAATCCGTCAATAAATGACTGACATTTATTTATTTATTTATTTAAATATACGCCTCAGAAGTACCTTTTACATAATAATATATGCAAGAAATCTAAATAGTAGAACAGAAAAAAATTACAGAATTGACATAGTATAGATAGTTGTTTAAAATTAACAGTTATTTAAATAAAGGAGATGTGAATATAATAACACTGCTTAAGTATTTTATTGCAGGACAACTATAGCCTGCGCTGCCTGTGACGTCATTTGATTTGACGTCAAGATCGTCGCACTATACCCACAAAGCGAATACGAGCCGCGTCGTCTAGGTCAAGTGACGTCACACGCTCGACAACGCAACTTTAAATTCCCATAACTTTTTCATTTGTAGAGATATTTGAATGATTCTTTCACATTTTTGTTTCATTTTTACTCTCTTTCTTTTAACTCGTAGCATCTGCTTGCTTGCTTGTCTGACGAAAAAGCTTTGGATCGATTTTTAACCCCTTTCCCGTGATTCAATCGAGCTGAAACTTTGCAAACAGACTCGTGGCGACAACAAAAATGATCCAACAAATTTTCGTTAATTTTTTTTAAACAATTATAGTATAATTTTGGATTTATCTAAATTTTAATAGTTTTTTCAAATTGGAATCAGTACAAATTAGTAATTAGCCCGACGCGTGTGTAGACAAGAAACCTGATTCAATGAGAAAAGGAGTATAATAAAAACTTAGTTTTTTTGGGTTAGTTTTTACATAAATTTTTATAGTTCATTTATAAAAAATGGAAAATTCTTCATCCTGTAATATGTGTACCGCGTTGAACGTGAGTAGACGGTGATGACAAGGAAATATCGGTGTGGCGGCAGACGGTGGTGGGTAGGCACTCGTGAAACTGGTTGAAATTTCGACAGGAATTTCGGGAGTCGAGCCAGACACCAGCTTTCTTATCATTCCGTGTTCATCTATGCGCTTTCCGTGATAAGTGCCCCCAGCGCACGGCACCGTCGGGCCTCGCGCTGGTCGAGTACTTCTGGGCTGGACTGTGGTTTTACAGAATAAAGAGGAATTCAGAAAATGCCATCAAGTGGCCCGAAACATGGTACGAGGATAGGAAGACAACGTTTAACGAACAAGCACGGCAAATACACTCCAAATTCATTTATCGTACCTAAACAAAAGTTGCCGTATTATTTAGATTTAAATATTTTATTTTTTATAGTACAGATGAATGAAATGTGTAATAGTTCTTTTGAATGAAATATGAATGAAAATAAAAATATGATCGAAAATGAATGAAAAAAAAATACTGTATAAAATAAAATAAAGAGCTATGTATTTAATTTAATTTAAGTTATTCGAGTATATTGTTGATGGAATTATTCATGGTGATAATTAAAATGGATGAATTAAAACAGTATTTACTGAGTTTAATTTTATATTTTACAGCACAGTGGGTATGTCACTGGCTTTTCACACCGAGGGTTTTGGGTTCGATTCCCGGTGATTTTTTATTTATGTGATTTACTTTTTAATTGCAATTTAATTTGTGATTTACTTAAGCCTGGGTGTTTTGTGATGTATTTCGCTTCTGTAATTAGACCTCATGACCTGTTTAAGCGTTTAAAAAAATGCTGAAAAAAACTTTACTTTATAGTTAAATTCCTACATAAATTCTGAGTCAAAAATGTTCTTGCAATAATGTCCGAGTATTAATAGTTATGAAGACAAGCGACATAAAAGTTTGCATTATGTTTCCTTTTCCGATTGTTTTTCTTTTTTCTGTAAATTTTCGAGGCAATATTTCTGGCGTATTTTCTGTAAAACATTTAATCATCATTAAACATTATTACATTACAGAAAATAGGCCCGAAGTATATATAAAAAAATTCAAACTTTGAAGTCACTTACCTCCATAGTAATTTATATTACGACACTGTTGATCAAACATCTTCGACTCATGGTTAAAGTAGGAATCTACCTGTAAAGTATTGAGGAATAGCTCTATTGCACTCTGTATATTTTTAAATTGAATTATCATTTGAATGTAGTTAGTATAATACGTCACCTGCCGATGAGAGATTATGTTTCTCTAGAAACTCAAGTAGAATAATTTATAATTAAACTTTGGTAGAGTCAACGTTTTATTCCATCTATTTTAATAACCATTGCGTTATACGAGATATAAATCACCGCACAAGTATAGAGCGCGTGAGTTCTAAGGTCAAATATGATAATAATATATTTTTTCACATAATATGTATGCTAATAACAGATGTACCAACTACTCGTATGTTTCGAGGCATATAACATACTAGGACCATCTCAATTTACAAAACCAAAACTCAGTGAAACAATTGTGATCCAATGGTCACAGGGTCGAGCCTCAATCTAGACCACCAAGGTATGCGTATATTTTATAGCACAGGAGTATATTTTAGTATGTATTCAAATAGTAATAAAATTGACGTGAAACATATTTTATTACGCTCCTTTATTTTATTGTTTTAATATCGATAATGGCACATTGTTGTAGATATTACAAATATATTGTGACGCAAGTTTTGACGGGCACAGAAAGAGAGGACGACCGCGAAAGACGTGGTATGACCAGATTAATCAGATATTGGAGGACGGTTCTTTTAGGAGTGTCAACAATCGTCATGCTTGTACGCGAAGATGTATGAATGTGTATGAGGCGAGAGTTGTATGTCAGTACAGAAGAGTGTGGCGCTCTATCTTCTCTGCCTACCCCATGGGGAAATGGCGTGATGGTAAGTAAGTAAGGAAGTTTTACAAATATGTTTTTAAAACCTGCTGCCTCAGTAATAAATCATTTTAATGTTCCCGCAAAAAACTCTAAATCTACATACTAAAGAAACTGTCATACCCATAACCTTTAGGCCTCATTCTCTCCCTTTCATCGTCTTCTCCATCTACAACACCGACCACAGCATCATCACTAAACACAAAATCAATAACATTTAATTTATGCGAATATGTGGAATGTTTTTGGGACTTACTTTATATACCTACCAATTATATGGTATATTTAAAATAATTCATTTTATATCTAAAAAATTTGAAAAAATGTTTTGAATGCAGTCACCGAAGAATACTAATTGAGAATGTACTGAATTATTGATTTTATTTGCATCCCTTTCACAATCATGTTTCCTTTAAATTCATAGGCCATATTTCCTATAAAATCTCGAATTCAGTACATTCTTAATTAATAATCCTCGACGACTGGATTCAATTTTTTTGGATATTGCTGCCAATGCTTTTATACCCCACATATATTATATAAGTCTTAAATTTTCCCTAATTTTTTGTGAAAATATAATAAAATTGGCATGAAGTTCAATGGCATGGAAACGTTCCGGGTTCGCACATCGACCACATAACAAAATATTTTTAGATAGGTTGTACTATAAACATATTTTAATCAATAAAACTATTAAACAAAGCATAATAATACTTTATATGCTGGTGTAATCAGGGGATTGTAAAAGTGTTTTGTAAAATAATGAATACAATAGTTCGTAAGCATTTCCTTTTAAATGATTTACACTCATTAAAATCACTTACACAAAATGGAAGATAATTTCACAAAGTGTATTGTACAAAGTGTTTTTTATTTTATAATATGGTGAGTAGACAACTCGATATCGTATATTAAAAGCTCGTGAAACTTCCGAGGTTTGACTCATAATACTTCTTCATACAGGATACATTAAATTATATGACAGCCATATTTTTTATCGGTGAAATCAGTTTATTTAATTAAAACGGCGTTAACCCGTAAAGCCGTAATACCGCGGCAACCTCCGTCGGTAATAATTTTTCGTATTAAATTTTAATGGTTACTAGTCATGAACGACACTGGGCTCCTTATCGAGCCTCCAACCCTTTATTCCTCTTCAGACTTCTGCTGTAACTGGAGACTGAAGACATAAATATTCATTTCAAATGTTATTTTCTTACTATAAAAGTTGGCGAGCACAAAAAATCGTTAATGAACGCCACGCAGGGGTTGCGAAGAGCACCCCCGAACTTGGCCCGCCCGCCCTCGCAACCCCATTCTCGTTCAACAGACGGACGATCGCGTTTCGGTGAGGGATGTTAAGTTTTCAGGGGTAAATTTGCAATTGATAATGTTATTAAGTGTGCGCACACGCTTTCAAATTAGCGTGCGTTCCCACTAAAGACGGGTTAAAGCGTTGTTTTTAATGTACCTCATAACGGTTTGCGGTCATTATAAAATGAACGATTTATTTTAAATATCTTATCTATTCCATAGAAAAATTTATTGTGATTATTTTCGCCATAAATAAATCCATTAACTCGTAAAAATAATGAGGTCCAATAATTACACAGTTAAAGTATATACAGATACATACATTTATACACCGGGTGCGTGCTGTCAGTTGAGTCATGCGTTAACATATTTATATAAATATGACGGAAAATTATGATACAGGTATTAAAATCTGAATAATCAAGCATAATAATTTCGCTGCCTGTCCGTCCGTCTGTCCATCTGTCTGTTTGTCTTTCTGTCTGTTTGTATGTGTGTCTGCCTTCCGTAACTTCGTGTAACGTCCGTAATTTCGTTCGAATTCACCGTAAAAAAAAATTTAACAGCCGGAAATGGGGCTTGATCCCCGGGCCAGCAAACCCGAACCGGCCGCCTGACGCATGTTGCTACCGCTGCCTC
Organism: Agrypnia vestita; assembly: GCA_016648135.1. Taxonomy (NCBI): domain Eukaryota; kingdom Metazoa; phylum Arthropoda; class Insecta; order Trichoptera; family Phryganeidae; genus Agrypnia; species Agrypnia vestita. Next base: position 1,143 of record JADDOH010024074.1, on the reverse strand, counting down.
TCCGTGAACTGCCAAAAAGATACTATAAATAAGTACATACTAAGACTTAGCAAAGACGCGAATAAATATTCCTTCATTTTTGACGCTAGTGTGATAATAATTATGGTAGGAATATTCCGAGATATGTTTTTTCATTGAAATTCTAGTAACGTACTAACTGCACGCCCCTGATATATATTGGATCCTTACCTGTAAAATGCCGTTTTTTAATACTGGCTAGATTAAAATTCGATATCTTGCATTCGACTTGAAATTTCAAATTCAACTTAGTGTCGTATTAGAGTTATGGCATTCCTTTTTTCAACATTAGTTATTTATTTGATAACGCTGTGTCTGCAACCACGGTGAAAATGAAAATTCATGATATTTTCAAATATCAGTTCCGTGTGGCACTAATGCTGCACAGACGACACTATATCAACGGCGCGCATGGAGTATAGACTGGATAGGATAGGATAGGACCGCAAATGAACACACGGTGCGTTTTTGGTTTGATCGCAATAATAACAACGTATTGAAAACTATAGTGTAAGCAGAACCCAATAAATCTTATCACTCACACTACCAGGAAATGTGTATGTGATCTAACATGCTCAATTTTGTATGGCCTGTTTTCCAACGAACATTTAAGTAAGATATAAACTTGTACTCCAAATACCTGTCGCAAAACAGGTGCTGTTTGCTTATATAAATTTTGAATTTTTAATAAGTGAATTACAAATAATACGTATATTGTGTGTCCGAATTAACATAATCAAATTATTCCAACATTGCATTAACATATAACAGATAAACTGTTTACCAGAATGACAGACTCCACAACTCAATCGCTTTGGCAACACAAGCCGAGTTGGTGTTGTTATCCGCACAGAATCGTGACTGGATTAATCAATTGAAAACCTATATTTAAAATATAAATAAGAAAATTGTGTTTGATTTCTCTTGCATTCGTTATTAACGGATATTTTACCAATACAAAACAGAAGTCTGTTTCGTTGCACTTAACACGAACATTACTGGAAGTCGTGAAGTCAGCAAATATCTTCAAGAGTCCCAAAGTGAATCTCGGGAGATCTACTAATTAGCGAAGGGAAAAACTTCATTTCAAAATGAAGACTACAACACACACACGTTCACCAGTTT
>JADDOH010024073.1:0-78873 GCA_016648135.1 Agrypnia vestita | reverse complement strand
TGAATCTAATGATGATGCTATTACTATATAAAAAGGTTTTTTTTCAAAGTCCTCCCGGTAAAATCTATTTTCAAAAATTTTTTTTTCAAAATGTTCCAGAAGAATTCAAAAGCTCTCCTGAAAAATTTCTTTTTTATTTTATTTTATCACTATTCAAAAGGATTTCTACATACACCCAATGTATAGTAAAAACAATAAATGCTTTATCAATCATAGCGTTACGATTTCTCAAAACTTGAAGAAACTCACATATCGTTAATTCCGGATTTACTTTTGTATTATTTCCAAGAAGATTGCGCCTAAAACTAAAACAATCCTTATATAGATACGTACGAAATTTGAAGTAGTGAGATGTTTATTTCTACTCTGCCTATAAATAAGCTATATCAACGTATATTGTAATATAATATTTATTAATGAAGATAAAACAATTTCAATTAACGTTGCAATGAAGCGAAACAAAGGAATATATATAAAAAAAAACAAGTCCAATTTTTTAATTATTCGTTACTAAGAGTATATATATATTGCGCTCTCTATTACCGCTTCCTATAGATTAATACTAGCGAAGGCTCAAAACTTTCTCTGATTTCCGCTAGATGGCGGTAGTATGACCATTTTTAATTCATATGCCAGGCCGTCTTGTAAATAAAAATGGAAGCAATTTTATTCTTGTAATTCAAATCAAAATAATTTTTAGATCAAAACAAGAAACTCAAATAATTATTTCGTGCAACAATACGCGTCTGTGTTTATATTACGAACAAGTCTATCAATCCTGCATACAACAAAGAAATTATAATTAGTTTGAATAACCAGAACCGTATATAACTGTGTATAACAATTAAGAACACATTTAGATAATTAGAATAATTAAGAACCATAATAAATCAATGAAGGAAAGTATTATTTTTTTTCAATTAATTCAGCAACATTGTAGATTGACATTTTATTTTTTTAGGACAATTTTTAATATAACACCTTGACGATAAAAAGGTATCTCCGAAACATGCACGTGAAAGTTATCAAATAATATAAGTAGATTTGTGAGAATACTATAATCAATTAATTTTTTGTGTAATTATTATCTGTAAAAATTTAGCTGAATTTAAAGATCTTTTTTTTTTCAAATATAGAAACCCTTTTTAATATCCATAAGACAAATATATAACAAGTGTGGATTTATTTAATTTACATTAACCTTAATTTAATTAAAATTAATTTATATTAATTTTTAATTATGAAACCAGACGGATAATTATTAAAATATTTTTCGCATTTGTATCATAAAAGTACATAACCGAAAGAGAAAAGTAAATATTATAAAACATCGGATTTATAATTTTTTTTTTTATAAAATAAAATATATATCAAATGTTCACATGGCAAAATCCGTTTAATATAATTCTTGTGTACCCGTATACTAAAAGTTTTCGTTTTTATATCTTCTTTTCTTTTAGATTCATATATTCTCGTGTTTATATTTTCTACTAAATTGTTATCCGGTTTTTATATTTATTTTTACTTTTATAATTTCTGCTATTAATATTAATTACTATTGCATAACTCGTAAGCGAAAATATTTGCCACTGAACAGATTTTATCTAGCGTTGGTTAATTATTAGTTTATATTAATATAAGAAATTAAATTAAAACCGAATTTTAAGCTATCATAAACCCTCCGTGGCGCGCGCTGAAATCTGTCGCGGTGATCTGCCCGCATTCCAAGTCTATATTTCTTTGCATTTCTTCGGGCGCGACCTGTCCATATCCGCGAAGCAAACAGTCTGTTCATATACGCCCGACCGCGATAGTCAAACTTATCAAACGCTAAATGCTCAAACGTCTTGGGTCTCTGCCGCATCTTCCACGCTTGGGCCGAAACGTGTCCGCTCGCGTTATATAGGGAAACCGTCGCCGGTCTTTCTAACACGCAGCGCTCGCAAACCCGGCGGCTTTGGCCGTGTTCGGTGGTATATTTGCGAAACACAAACACAAACGCAATAATTAAAACCATTCAAATGTGAATCGTTTGAATCTCAACTACATATTTGTTATACTGCGATTCGCAAATCCCGACGGCCTAGGCCGTGACAGTGGCATACTTGCGAGAAAACAAATGCAATAATTAAAACCTTTCAAACGTGAATCGTTTGAATCTTAACTACATATTTGTTATACTGCGATCCGCAAATCCCGATGGTCTTTTTTAGATTGTGACGGTGGCATACTTGTGAGATCGCATTCAAATATATTCTCTTCATACAATTATTAAAAATATTTTTCAAATGTGAATCGTTTGAATTCAAACCACATAAAATGAATGAGATATGAAATAAATCACATATTCTATAAAATGGAGCAATACTTTTACAAAGAAACAGGCATTCCAAAATCGAACTAATATATCACAAGGACCAAAATTACTACAATAATTTTCGTTCACAAAATATTAAATAATAAAAATGCCAACTGTCTATATGACAAACAACCTAAAGAAATTTCTAATACCTAGTATCACGTTTGTCTACAAATCTCAGTACGTGGTTCACATAAATGCTTAATCTTTTTTCTTTGATGTCACGGACCGTGGTCCGCAATTGTTTAAATAAAACCGCTTTTATAATCAAATATTTTCTTTCATTTATAATATTAACTAAACCAAAATGATTTTATTACTATGCAAATGAGTCCAACGAATACGCTCCTGTCTGGTCACCGGCACCACTGTGATGACCCAGGTAGATAGAGGGTATCCTAATCAAATCGAGCAGACTGTATTTAATGTCGAAATGATGTTCAATTAATATTATAAAGCATTTTATTGTATTTCAATATAAATCGTTCTCCTGGTCACGGTAAGCACTGTGATGATCCAGCTAGATAGTAGATAGAGGGGTCCTCGTCAAATGACGGTATTTTCTAGAGATGTTTTCTGTTATATGAAAAATATTATACAGTCGTAAAATAGTTGACGCGAGTTGAATTTAAATTTTAGGTATTATATTCAATTAATTTGCCAACTCCTGGCCGCGGCTAACAATGTGATGAATCCTATGGGGTGACCCGTCAAAAATACGTCGTGGTAAATAATATTAAATAATATAAATTTCATTGCAATGAATAAAGTCATTTGCCGTATGATGTTAGTGAAAATAGTTGTATGGCTCGGGTGGCAACGGCTGAGGTCGACAGATACGCTGTAGCTATAAAAGGATCGCGGAATAAAATATTATACCTTCTTGAAATATTATAAATAATGTATTCTATACAATATTAATACTCTGCCTGTGCTAACTATACATTTAACTAAAATATATGTTATTAACTGGAAATAATTATTCTGTGAAAATTGCGCTATTGAATGCAAAATTAACTAAAAATATTAACTAAAAATATTTCTAACATCTTGGGTTCGCATACTATATTGATAATACCTAATGCCCTTTGCATTTACTAAGTATATTACCTAAATAGCCACAGCTATACCATCCTGTCCGTCAGGGACGAAACATAAAACACAGTTATATTCCTAAAAGTGCTACCTCTTACGCGACAAAAATACCTATTGCAGTCGGGCTATGAATATGAACTATTTCCGCCTCATAATGGCGCCTGGAACCAATACTAAAAACCTCACTAGAAATAATAAATGCGACTAAATCTCGATAAATACAATATATACTATTCGTAATACGTCGTTGAATTGGCACATGAATCGTCTAATGGATGAAGGACCCCGTTGTGTATCGTAATAACTTCAAATTCTTTTATAGGAGCAGTGTGGAAACAATTGCATAATATTACGTAATAAAAACATCTAACGAACCTAATAATCTATACATTTATGTTACAATAAAATACGTTCACCAGAAGAATTCGTGTATTAGAAATAAAACATATCCGTTTGGAAACAACCCAATAAAATCAATCGAACGGCATAAAGAGGAGAAATTCACATATTAAATAACACTGAAACTAATAATTTTAAACACTTTATATTAACATATTCTTACCTTGAATGGTGTCGTCTTAGACGTGTATGAACCTGTTCATATTAATTCCTGGGGAAAATAATACATATATTTGCTATCTACGAAATAAGACATTTTTGAAATGAAACTTCTTTATAAATAAGTAGATAAGGTCTCGGGGATGGTTTGTTCGAAAGGATTCTACAACAGCCCGTGAGTTTATATGAAATAATAGTTTCTTTGAATGCTAAATTTTGGTTTTTTAAACCCTCAGCATCTCTGCTGAGAGGGTTGAGGCTCCGCGCCCGCCTAAACCCGGTGACCGACTTCCTAAGTGACTAAACGGCCCCCCTTGTTCCTCCGGAACTTACTGCATCCCGAGACTCTATCTCTTCTTTACGAGATGTGATCCTGTGACGCCTCTCTTTTAGGCTTATAATTGAGAAGGCCGTACTCTTTTGGTACGAGTTTCTGATGATGTGTGTTGTCTTGAGGCGCCTTTCTTTTAGGCCGGTGTTTGAAGAATCATGTACTCTTTTGGTACGAATTGATGACGACATTAGCCTCCTTTGCGGGCATAGTCAGCGATGTTACAAATTATTGTGCAATCTCATTATGCCTTTTCAGAATGGCGTCCCACGATTCTGCATCTTGCAACATTTACTTTGGTCAAATGTTAGAGTGTTAGTAACATATTTATAATATCCCAGCTATTCCATATGAGTGAATGATTTTTATACTGATTCTAGCTCTGTCTTTTTACAGAGGATGAAATAGAAGTTAACGTTTTCTATTGAGATTTCATAGCATTCAGGCATGAAAATCCTTCCAAAGTCAGAGAATTCACGACGTTGGTTTACGCTGTTTTTGAGCAGGATGAGGCGCGAAGGTCGAGTCTAGTGGCCACTCCGATCAACAAGGGAGGTCCCGCTTTTAAGAGTACCTCACAGGGGCTTGCGCGGATTCCAGGCTTATGACACGAGCGTCATCCACAACCTCACCTAGCTCAACGTTCATAAACCAGAAAACTCCAATTTCAGTTAGATCTCCCCATTCTGTCCTTTACTTGTCATTCTGAAGCTACTTGTTAAGCCGGATATACCGAAAGGTACTCAAATCATAAAGACTTAGCTGAAGACCGGATTGCGCAATACTTATGCAACACAATTATTATAAGGCTACTAAGCGTTTCTTATAGAATTACATGTATTCAATTATTAGTAAAAATAGTATGAAAATCCCCATACTTTAAAATATATTCGTTCGGAAGAATTTCTCGTACGATTTGGATTGATATCTGGTTATGCAATACATAACGCGTCGACAATATTATGAATCTATTAAGCACTGCTTATAGAGCTCCGTAAAATCAATTGTTAATACAAATGGTATGAAAATCCCCATGCATCAAAATATATTCGTTTGGGAGATATTCCCGTACGAATTGAGCCAAGATCACACAAGAAATCGTGATATTAATTATACATTATTGCTCCGATTTTAAATCTTCCCAAAATAAATACATTTCAATAGTGAAAATAATTAATCGATAGATAATATAAATGTGTTCCTTAGCTGTTACACAGTGGCGGTATGATCCTCTCTGGTACTGATGAATGGTAGATTCCTCCATACGTCCGGGCAGCAACTCCGTCCGCAAATGATGTTCTGGAACTTAGGGCTCCGTCGGTAGTCTGTTGGGCAGCGCTCCCGCTCGCAAGTCTGGTCTCGAACTGAAGGGGCAGAGTATCTCGTGTTCGCTCCTTTTATACTCTCGATTGCACCATATCTTCGAAATCCACGCTAGTGCAGTGACTCATCCTATGAGCGATGACCTCACCGCCGGCGCTCGCCATTGGCCGGATTCAGTCAACAGGACGGTCGCCTCCGGCTCAACCCGTCGAAGGCAAAGCGCGCCTGTGATTGGTCCGTTTCGTTAAAATAATAGTTAAGCACCCGCTACACGCGAGACTTACTGTTCTGATTCATAAATAATAAAGGCTCGTTCGCACCTACTCACAAGGTCGAGTCTATTAGGATTGGCAAACGATATTAATTTAACACAGAATTATATCTATGGTATTATAAAGATCTAAGAAATATTACTTGTATAGCTGAATATTCAATATTTTGTTAGCCTCTTGTAATACATAGAATCTTAAGAAGAAATATATCAGGCTTTTACTTTTAAACGATTCCAAACAGAAGAAATATATTTTTGATGTCCATACTTGACTTTTTTGAATATTATTATTTTAAGATTTTCTAAATTTATTAAATCTATCTCTATGTCGACCATCACAACAGGGCTAACGACTTATCGTACAAATTTGAAAATTCTTCATTTTTAAAATATATTTAAGGAAACAATTACAAATTTATTAGATTCATATTACTGTTTTTCTGTACCTATGCTACATTGAGAGCGATCTTTATGTAATGGGCAATAAATAATAATATTTATGACCATCATAATAATGGACGGACAACATAAACTAAGTTATTTATCTCTACTTGAGTCTAATTATATTTTATATTTTACTACTCGAGTCTCGAGAGTATCAGAATGTTGACGCCAAATCCATAAATGATATAATAATTTATCTTTAAATTTTCAGACCTTAATGTCTTGTATTTTTACCATTACCATAAATGTAAATATTTTATCTCTATATTGATTTAAAAAACTAACAAACTCGTATAATCCGTATTGTTTATTATTAACGTCGACCGGTTGGTAGGTACCACTTTAAAATATTTAATTAATTAAAAATAAATTTAGTTTTTGTTTTAAAATATTTTATAGTCATTAAGAAGCTTTTTTTAGACCGACCGATTTTTTTGTTTAAAAAATATCTGAATACGTTTAATATCAATATCGCTGCTCCTTTCAAACTTAGCTAATACCTTGTGGACGTGGTTCAAACCCACGACCGCTAGATCACTTATCTATCTTATCACTACACTAATAAGCAGGTCTTGTTAAATAAATACCATAGAAATATATTTGTCTGGGTTGAATTTCTGGGAGGGTTCTAGAATTTGATAATATTAAGTAAGTAATGAATACGATACGATCCATAAATAACTCACTCTGAAGTGTGTCCTTGAAATTAAGTCCTCAAATTATTTATAGTCTAAGATGCATATTCAAATGATAAATTATTTTTTTTGTAATAGGATATACATAGAAGCATATTTAATTATTATCTGTAATATACCTCTTTCGATGAAAATAATCAAGTTATTCAAACAAACGTTCACACATTTTAAATGAGAGAGCTTTATTGTGAAGTTGCAACATTAGAACATAGTCAAGTTTGCAACAAGTTAGTTAGTAGACGAGAATTCACATAAATTACCTTAGTGCACTCGTAGCGCAGTAGGTATGATACTGACTTCCCACACCGAGGGTTCGGGTTCGATTCCCGGTGAGGTCACAATTTTAATCTATGTGGTTTACTCAAACCTGGGTGTTCTGTGATGTATTTCGCTTCTGTAATTGGGCCTCCTGGCCTGTTGAAGCGTAAAAAAAAATAGAACCGTAGAATCAATAGAGATACAAATATACAAAAAAATCTACGGTGGTTACCAATTGGAATTTGAACCCAGAACATCTCCAAACTAAGGAACTAAATTCATTTCGGGATCTACATTTAGCAAGTGAACAAAAATTCACAAAAAATAACAAAATAAAAAAATAACAAAAATCAACTATTTAAATCTCATACAATCAATAAAAAAACAGTACGTTTAATTTCTGTCTTTTTTAAAACGATATATTTAACAACTTTTCGAAAAATATTAATGTCTGAATAGCACCACTTCTTCTTCAAACTGTATAAACCAATTTGTAAATAAAATATGAATGTGGTCTTTATTTGAAAATATACGAGATTAAGTGTATTTTTTCATATTTTTTAAGGAAATGCTTCAAGAGTAAATGGATCTATCATAATAAAATTGATTAAAAGCCTGTTTAGCTATGGGTTTAGCAAAATGATTTAATAAGTTTACTTAAATTTAGCAAAATCGAGAGAAAATACGAAATTCATGTACTGGGGCCGGTTTCATAAAATAGAAATCAATAAAGTCATTTAATCAATAAAATTCTTGGAATTAAATATTTCTGTGAATATTAAGTAATTTCCTGCACAAAGTACTTATAAATTATGATATAAATGTTAGTGTAACAAATTAAAAAGATTAAAAAGAAAAACGGTTGCTACAACTCCGCAATATTTACGCTCAATTGAGTTTTATTGAATTTATCTTTGAGAATCCCAATACATTCTTCCATCCACAAAAGAATACTTACTTCGTTTGATCTTGATCTCCTCCAACATTATGCTCCAAAACTCCAAAACTAATTTGAGAAATGGTTTCGATTAAGGACCCTCGCTGGTCAGCGCCCGTGGGTTTTATCCTACAAGGGGTTGTAGTAGGTTCTACGAAGAGCCCCACATAAATTTTGAGGGATGAAGGATCAAAGAAAACCGCCAGACGACCACAAAGCTGCAATTTGTTATGAAACTCTTAGAAAATAAATCCGGAATATATTTTTTTAATATGGTTGGCGGGAAAATAACCTCCTGGAAGAAATATTCCAACTCGAAAGTAAAAGAAACCCCTTAACACTTTGGGTGCCATAGAGTAATAACCGAAGCAATTACTGTCCATATTATCAGCTGTCACCCAGCGATGTCACTCATGTCGATGTAATAAGGGACAGCCCGACAATTGTGCGCCGTAATAAAAAATTAATGAAAGCATTAAATTCGCATGTATTTCATTTTAGAGTGTTTTACAAATCTGAAGAGTAAATAATAACTAAATGTAAAAGAGCGAGGATCCAGGCTGCCGAGATGAGTTATCTCAGGGGGATAGAGGGAGTCACACCGATGGATAAAGTCAAAGGTGCTGACATAAGGCACACAGTTGGCATGGAGCCCTTACTTCTACACATCACAAATGAGGTAGCTTGGATATGTGCTAAGAATCCCAGAGGTACCAAGAAGAAAACGGCCAATAGGTCACCCTGTATTAAGCTGAAAGAAGCAACTGAAAAATGTGTATGAAAATAGAATGGGTCTAGACTGCTTGACTCATGCAGAAGCAGCGCAAGACGGGGAATATTGAATCACCTTGTCGAGTCTTTGGACCCCCGACCCTACTACGACAAGGAGATAAAGATGATTATGATGAACTAAATACAATGCTTTTTCCATGTATATAACGAATATATGTATAAATATAATATAACGGACAAAAAAAATGTAAATTCATATTTAAATCAATCATATTAACATTGAGAATATATATTGAAAAGGACTAAAATAACTCCCTTTGTCTTGAAAGTTTTTTCATTAATGTATTTCATTATTGAAAACAAACTTTTTCGTGGATTGTGTCTCAAAACTGCCATCATTATTAGTGTAATAAAAGTTAGGTAAGATAAGGTTAAAAAAGCTTTATTTTTCATTATTTTTCATTTTGTTATTTTATCCTGCGCGCTATTGTCGGCATGCGGCTATCGGGGTAGGACTCAAAGGGTTACATTCTAAATAATTATTTTTGTCTTGATGGAAAACTCCATGTTCGGATTTTTGTACATTTTTGGCGTTACCGAAATGCTACCCCCACCGTGCACAAAAATATGCAATTTATTTTTAAATGCGATGCTTATTTTTCAGTCTACTAAGTTCACTTTGAGCAAAAGCTTTGATAATTAATCCATCTCATATTCACACTTGGGGCTTTGGTATTAGTTGTTGCATGAAAGTGGAAATAGGAAAAAATATAATGAAAGTAGACTGAATGCGGTGGAAAAGCGGTGACTAAGGCGCATGTGTGAAAAACCAATGGTCAATAGAATGAGGAGTGAACAAATTAAAATTCGAAGTGAATGTTATGCTGGCTGCAGCGTATTAGACAGAATAGGACCATTAATATGGTTAGGTCGTGTGGAATGTATGAGCGAGGAAAAGATGACTAAGAAAATAAATGAGGCGAGTATTGAAAGCAGCAAGAATAAAAGGCGTCCGCGAAAGACCTTGCGTGATCTGATACTACAAATATTGGAGGATGGCCCTGTTAAAAGCCTCAAAAAACTTCTATAACTATTGATATTAGGTCATAGATGCTTGAACATTTTCGATTCATAATTATGGCAGGAATATAGTCCTGCGAGGTTATTAATGTTTTCCAACTAACCCCGTATTATATTGTTTCCTAAACCTGGGTGATATCACAGGAGATATATCAATTTGTAATGATACATACCTAAATATTATAAATACGGGTTGTACCATACGTATTTTGCCAATTACGTTGCCGATTATTATTTTAAATTATACTCAGTATATTTACCTACAAATAAGTGTAAATGTACTTAAATAAATTAATATATTTATATGACTTGTAATTTTTTTAAGTACATTTATTTGCCTGAAAATTTTAGTCACAATGTTTTATTTAATTCCACATCTCTAATACACTGTGTACATTGATATTCTTCTTTTATATTCGTAACATATTTATGTAGGTACAAATAAACTAAATGTTTACTTTAATCTACGTGGCCCTCATGAAAGTCGCAATGGAGTCCCAAAAAACTTCCAGAGCCTCATATCGGAAGCCTGATAAAACCAAATTGCAGGATATTAATGTGTTAGGTTCGTGAAATGAGTTGCATTTTTAATACTTAATGGTGAGGTTTGCACTCTTGAAAATTTGGCGAACATCCTAATCAATTTGATTGACAGGAACTTTAAATGTTGATATCCGTCAGAAAAACATGATTTGAAAGGTTATTTACATATTCGTACCTACATGAATGCACTGCGTTGATACACTAATTTATATTTATTTTTATATATATATTTATTAATTTTTTTTTGATATTTATTACATTAAACATATGCCAAACTGCACAGCAGTTTCACGGCATGGTTACCTTCATGTGTATATGCAAGTTGCTAGAGCAGGTCGAACAAACTTATTGGGATAGCGAGCTGAGTTTGAAATAAGTTATGTATTTTTATTAATATGTCTAATATTTTTAATATTTAAAGCATTAATTAACTTTGTGGTTAGGCATTATAACAGAGTGTTAGTTAAATTAGTATAAACCACTACCAGATTTTAGGTCTACCGGTTTTGAGACATACTCGTCTCTTCGTCATACCCCATCAACTGCCAGGGAGATACATGAGATCAGGGATTTTGTGAATTCGGTTCAGTAATGTGTGAATATAAGGACCTAGTATGGGAAATTTAAATGACTGGTTTAGGTGGACTTCACAATTCCAACTGAAAACAGATTGAGTAGATTAATACCATTTATTACAATAAGATTTATAATATAAGAATATCTGACTACATTTAAGTTGCCTACTACTGACTATCTGAACCTGCGTCTGTTACTAATGTTAATTTAACGAGAGTTGGCTACTATCCCTAAGCTAAATCTATCAAATAATTTTTTTCGAAATTATGGTTATCACTAAGCCTGCATCGACGATTTCCGCGAGACCTGGAACTACTGCGATGCTACTGCGTTGGGGCGGCGCCATCCTTAGAGGAGCTGCCGGGATGTACCAGGAGGTGTTCGCACACATCAGGATCTCATGGTAGCATTCTTCGCGTCCGTCGTACAACCAGCTCCTGCTCTCCAATCTTTGAACGTCTAGCTCCCGAAGATTTCCTCCAGATTCAGATAACTGCGTTCTCATTTTGTGATTATACGCGATTGATCTCTACCGAGATAATTATACAATAAATTTGATTGGGATCAGACATACTCCAGCTAATCGTGGGTATGAAATTGTCACCTCGAAGGTGATCACATTGTATAATTTATTTCTAATAGCAATATTCAGAATATAATCGGTGGAGTGCATTCCATCGTTTATTAATTAACGATCTTACTCGCGTGCTAGTGCATCGCGAATGTAATGGATTACTAATTTAAAATTAATATTATGTTAAATGAATTTTAAATAATTTACATCGTGTGATTACGATTGTTGATGTATGAAGTAAGAGGCATGAGGTACGAGTACGAGGTACGAATCAAGAGTACGAGTTGCGAAGTAGGAGTACGTGGTAAGATTTCGGATGTACGATTACTAGAGTTCTGTAAAACGAGAACAAATACAACAATTAGAATAATACCTTAGGTTTTTACTGATGTCAGAATGTAAGCACAATTTCGAATTTTACCGGGAGGAACTAAAGATCCTTATTCCCGAACCCTCGTAGTGAGGAGTAATCGCTGACAGCACTGCACGAAAAAGATAACTATTACCGCGCTGCGGGGGTTTTTATAGACTCGCGTATAGCAGTCATACCATAGTGATGTGCATCTGTCTAAATCTCGTTCTCGAATTCATTTAATTTTTTAACGTTTTTATTTTATTTCCACGGCCTACTTTATTTCGTCACGATATTTTAAAATAATTACACACTATTTTAATCGCCCTTGCGTATTTTGATTAATTTTAAGGAAAAGAGGTTAACTTTATTTAACTTAGAAGCTTAATTTTATTTTGAGAATTTTAAATCCCCGCCCCTTTTCCTCGAAGATTTGTTGCATGAATTTTTTAAATTAAATTTGTTTTAAAATTTTAAAACATGCGAAAATAAATCTGCCAAAATTTTTTCTTCTAAAATATATTGATATTGCTAAACACTAAAACTTGATTAAAATTCCTGTGTAGTGCGTGTTTAAAAGTTTTCTTAAGATCCGTTTTTGTAAATTTTGCTCCGGTTAATTAAGCGGCAAAAGAGCTATTGTTTTAGGAAATTTTTGTTTTTACAACCCTCGTTCGAACAAGAACCAACACAATTTGTGGAAGGTTTGTATTAAATTAGATTTAATTTAATTATTTATACTCGACAAGAAATTATATTCAGAAAAAAAACATTTCACAACATTTTGTGTGAAATTTTCTGTCCCCTTATATCAAGAACATCGGCAATTTTGGAAATTATTTCGGATCTTTAATATGTATGGCAACATGTAATAATATAATATGGCATCACTTGTCTAACTCTGTAATATATTATTATTACACTTTGCCATCAATGAGGGGTGTAAAAGCAATGGCAGCGAAATCCAAAAAAATTGAAATGTTTTAAAATAAGCCAGTGAAAAAAATTTGAAATCCATCGATTGACTGAGAAATAGATCATTTATTAATTATTTTGAAGCGCAACATTAAAGTTTCGTAACTTTTTCATTTGTAGAGATATTTTAATATTTTTTTACATTCTTGTCTTATTTTACTTTTATAATTAATCAATAAAAATTGAAACTTCTTAATTATTGGCAAAAACTTATTTCCAATAAGATGAGGTTTCGTAGTTTCCAGAGATATTTCCCCGAGTAGTAACAGGTTTTTTGTATTTATCTCAGAAACACCTCAGTGGAATATTGCTGCCTTTGCTTTTATACCCCTCGTATACTCGTATTAGTTACATGCAAACTTTTATTTTTATTAATGAAATTTTACCTTTTTAAATTTAATTAATGAAATTACGCTTGTTCACGTTATTGGTTCAGTCTATCGAGGGCCTACCGGGACGCAGTTCCCTGTCCACTGATGCGCGGCTATCTTCACAATACTTCAAAGCAGTTGTACAACTCATTTATTCTTTATCGAACACTATGGACTGCGGGACGAACAAATGCCTCTATTTTTTTTAAATTCCGTATTATATAACTAGCAACAGAATGCAAAAAAAAATTGATTAGGTATAATAGAGGAAAATGAAAAAAGAAACTTGTGATCGATGGGTATCTTCAAGAATAAAGGGGCGTCACGTTAATTAGTTTTCATTTCTAAAAAATTCCAATTATAATAAGTTGTCTATCTGAAAGTCCGTCCATCCGTCTATCTGTCTATTATCTGTCTCTGTAACTTCGTGTAACGCCCATAACTTCTTTATTGTAATTTTTTTTTTCGATTTTTTTTAAGAAAAATTCTTAATTTTTTTTTTAATAAAATAAATAATTAGGTTAAAATAGATAAAATAAATCAAATAAATAAAAAAAAACAAAAATAAATAGATAAAATAAATTCTTTAGGAACCGTAACATGTAAATGATCGTAAAATATAAATGACTGTCATTTTTGACGGGTTACAACTAGTTCTTTATAATTGCGATGATTCTATAAAATCTGCACGTTAATACTCCAGCTGAGACTTAATTTTCAAATCCATTTTATAACTCAAAAATATATTTTATTCTTAAATGAAATATAAGTTAAAATTATGGATGCTTTAATTTTTTTTAACTTTCCTTGCATAGTATGAATTCACTCTTATCATTTTTTAAATTTTGTGTCATATTTTCAAATAGCTAACACCCTTTTTTTCAATTATCTTATACTTAATTAATGGTAAAACGGTAATAAAGTGATGATATTGATAATTTTTATGTTATGTAATGTACTTTTCCTATTGAAAAATACTTTGTTTTCACTCTACTGAACTTTTTAATAACACAAGTTATTATGTTATTACTATATATTTTCTAAAAATTAAGCAATGACAAAATATGTCAACGTTTGTATCATATAAGGTTTATTTGAGTTAAAATTTTAAATACCCTATATAAATTTGTTTTTAAATTTGTTTTTGACCAATTTTTGTATACCACGTTTCTTACTTCCTCGACTCCGTAACAAATTAAATGAATTATGTGTTGTGTCAGTATTATCGGAGGAAAAACCCGTTTCTGAAAACGTGAAAGTATTTAAGATGAATGGGAACACAGAAAGGGGTTAGTTTTAAGTGTGGAGTGAGAATGATTGAAGTAAAAGCGCGAACTGACAGGCGAATCCAATATCTGGGGCGCTACCAGGATAACATCGCCGTACGGAAGGAAAGCTGTGCTTGGAGCTGTTTTGTTACACTTTCAGTCCTGGAAATTAAAGGTTTACTCAAAAGAATCTTAGAATATTAAGGATTTATATATACATTTCCTACCCAATGTGATAGATGGAGAAATTTTTGGCTCCATAGTAGCATACATTGTAAGAGATTTGATGTTTTATTCTTACCAAAACTTAATGTATTATTTTCTTTGGAATTTACTGCTTGAATTTTGAATGCTCTAGAAAACATATTTATTAAAACATACGACTTACTTTACGGCTTCTATGTATATGTGACTGAGATCGATATCGATAATTTAATTTGTTAATTATTCTACCACATATTAATATCTACTGTACTATGTATTCCAAAGTCTATATATCCTTGAAGTTAAATAAATCTAGATTATTAGCCTTAAATATGCGTGTATACGAGAAATATAAATTTGTTAACTTTTACAAAATCTCCTAGTAGAATGTGTCGTGCATACAATATATTATAAATAAATCTCAAATAAACAGATCTCCTTATCGATGAGCTACTTTTCCGAAAACCGCACAACTGTTCGAGTCCACAGCTCACCGTCAAGTGAGAGTTTGAAAAATTCTGCGTCTGTGGAGTGTTTATGGAGGTGTGGGTTTCTCCATCGACGCCGTTAATTCGTTTTGTTTGGCTTCTAGTGATCCGATTATTTATTTTGTTATTGTCATTATTAAACAGTGAAGTGCTTGGGTTTTCTAATTGCTTTGGGATTTCCATAGTGATATGCGGTTTATTATAAACATTATTTATATTAGGAATGACATTCCTATTTTTACTCCCTTTATATTATATGACTCGTGGCGTCTGCTTGTCTTCTTGTATTCTTGTCTGAAGAAAAAACTTTGGATCCATTTTAAACCCCTTTCCCGTGATCCAATCGAGCTGAAACTTTACAAGCAGACTCGTGGCGACGATCAAGAAGATCTATCAAATTTTCGTTAAAAAAATTAATAAATTTTAGGTTTTTTTAAATTTTGAATGGTTTTTTCATACAACTTATTAAGTTTTATGAAAATATTTCAACGCGTCTGGTAGATGCGAAACCTGATTATAGTATAATTTCGGATTTTTGGAAATTTTTTATTACTCCCTTTCGTAGCGTCGCCCGATTGAAGCCCAAAGCGTAGGTTAAGCGAAAAAAAATAATTTCAACTAGTAAATGAGAAAAGGAGTATAATAAAAACTTGGTTTTTATGGGTTACTTTTTTACATGATCTTACTACATTTATACACAAAATATACATATTAATATTGCCAGAACATGCTAAAGATACTTATAATGAGAATAGTTGACTGTTTTAAAAGATATACTTTTTACCCAGTTTTCTGTTAGGGTTTCACTAAAAATAAAAACTATTAAGTTACACGGGCCTAATTATTTTTGGCCGGTTTCAGAGTTTTTCGTAAAATATTGTCGGGATTGAAAAGGTTTAGTGAAAAAGGATAAGTCACCTGAAAATTTCAACAATTAATCTTTTTAGGTTCCCGGCCTAGCCTTTTCAGCGAAGTTAAATTACCTTGGAAGTTTTAGCAGGATAACACAATATTTTACTTCGGACTGTTATTAGGTTTTTCTAAACTGAATTAGGAGCTCTCCAACTTTGCACTTTAGTTCAGCATCACCGAGGCTGTAATAAAACACAACCAACGTGTAAAAAAATTTAAAAGGCTTTTTAATTAATTTTTACTTGGGAGTACGTACCTATGTTTATTTTGAAATATATGATGAAAAAAAATGAAAATATAACGAATTTCAAAAATTGAGAGTAATTATGGTCTACACATATACACCAATATCACTCATATCTTTTATAAGAAGCAATGGAATATATATTACATCAATTTTTTTTAATTGTTAAACAAAGCTGGGCAGTTGTTTTGTGTCTCAGTATTGAACAATAGAACTCGGATGTATCATTTTATTAATTGAATTTTTTATATAATATGTAAACTTTCTATTATAAATAATGTCACGGGATCATGGCGGTGGGAGACAAATCAAACGCTTGGAATTAATTAAAGTTTTTATATATCACCAGTGTCACTGGACACGAATTTAATTGGAGCTATTCGCTATTCGCAAATCTAGTAATTTATTCTAGACCCTTTCAGTATTTTCTAATTTTCTGTCAAATTTCCAGAGTGCTGGGAAAACGCACAATACCTTCTATTTCTACAGTCACATGACAATACCTATGATAGTACTGATCTTTTCATTTGATATATCATATTCGACTCAAAACAAAATAGGTTACTTACTTATTTACGAATTTTTCATCATCATTACCTATAGATCTCTAGAGCAGTGGTTCCCAAAGTTGACAGGACCGGGACCCACCAAAAAAAAATTCTGGACCCACCTGCCTCACATTTTCCCAATTCATATTGTAACCATACGAAAGTCTGGTAAATTAAGAAAATAAAAAAACCTCCGAATATAATCGAAATGTTTTATTACGAAAAATGTTAACATGTGATATTTTAATAGGTAGGATGAATTTTTTGCCTATTTATTGTCATAACAAGCATTACCGTTGACAATTTTAGTCACTTTTAATCGCTGTGAATTCGATACATCCAATTTATTTGTGTATTTAGTCTTAATAGAAACCATGGCAGAAAATTCCACTTCACATGAGGTAGTGAAGAGGAGGAGGACTTCGATCGCTTCGTCAAACAAGCAAGGATAAGTGTCAGCAACTGAAAGCCAGAATTCTGCTAATTAAATTAAAACTGTTTTTCAGCGACGTATCTTCTGATAAATCAAAAAGCTCTTTACTTGCTTTTGTTGACATTTCAGTCGGTATGATGTCTTGAAATGGATTTTAAATCCAGTTCATCATGTTGAACTTTTTTATCTCTTCTTCAAAGTTGGCCTTAAAGTTATTTTTTAACTCTGTTAAATGAGTGAAAATTGCAGACACTACATCGATATCTGAATGCACTTCGTTATCTATAATAAACACGACACGACCCGGACGGGACGTGTTGCGCGGTGTTGTGACTGCGACCCACCTAATATCCGCTCGCGACCCACCAGTTCGTCGCGACCCATAGTTTGGGAAACACTGCTCTAGAGACTTCCAATGAATGCCAATTCTCTCTGTTTTTACTATTTTTTTTTATCAGATCATCTTACATATTTAAAAAATCCAGATTATAATGTACAATAGATACCTACGTACTATGTACTTACAATGCATATAAAACTTTTTATTGCATTATATTA
Source organism: Agrypnia vestita (assembly GCA_016648135.1). Lineage (NCBI taxonomy): Eukaryota > Metazoa > Arthropoda > Insecta > Trichoptera > Phryganeidae > Agrypnia > Agrypnia vestita. The sequence goes on along the minus strand of JADDOH010024073.1, from coordinate 60,744 downwards.
TATGAGCTATAAACTCATGTAAGGTATTAGGTAATTGGAGTATATAATTTATTTTTTGTTCTCAACATTTTTTTTCTTTTGTCCTTGTTTGATTAAGCGACAAGATAAACCATACCTACATATATTACTCTCTTACAAACCACGGGGGTAGGCACAGAGGATAGAGCGCTACACACTTCTGTTCTGACTCTCGCCTCATTCACATTCTCATCTCCGCATGTAAGCTTGATGATTTTTGAGGCTTCTCACAGGACTATCTTCCAGTATCTGGTTAATCTGGTCATGTCACGTATTTCGCGGTCGCCATCTCTTCCTGGCACCGTCAACACTTGCGCCATATATCTTTCTTACCACTATTTTCTCATTCATTCGCTCAAAATGCCCAAACCATTTTTTCAATTATATTTACTAAGCTAAGAACAGTTTTACATTCTTGCCTAATTAATATCTTTATTATTTACTCTATGCTCTATGGATACATTAATGGATATATTAATAATAGTATATGCTATAAGACTGGTGAACGAGGCATTCGGTGTTTAATCCTTGTCCCGGGAGACCAGTAAATAACTCATATTTTTTAAAACCAATTCGCTGTGATTAAATTTAAAATAAAAAATATATTTATTTTTCATTTATTTCATAAACGCATCTGAATTTACAAAAAAAAAATTAAGCTTATTACCATTTTGATATACATACCTAACAATAAAATTGTACATTTACTTCGTAAATGATTTATGATCATATATACCTACGGTTCTAAATATTTAATAAGCTTTTTACGTCTTCACAATACAATTTATCCACAGGAAGTGAATTGTACTTCCATTTCAAATAAGTTTTAACACTATTAATTTTTATTTATCACTGGGTAAAAATGTAATTCAATTGAATCAAACTAATCTACTTTTTATATCAAATATCAATAATCACCTACTGTGACGAAATGGTAAGAAAAAAGAATTGCTCACTGTCCAAATCTCTTGTAATATATCATTTTGGAACAACACTATGGAATACTCTAGAATAGTTTACAGCACTTTAGGATTATTTGCAACATTCGGGAGACGTCTGGAACAGCATGGAAGCAACAGAAACCTTCTCCTAAATACTATAAAAGAAAATAATCTCTTCGATAGTTCGAAAAGCTAGCGTATCGCGTATATAAATCAAGTTTGTTTTGAAATTCGCGCTGCACAATTGAGTTTGTTTTGACATTTCTATCGGTGCGATATAAGTCGCGGGATAATAGCCAGAATGGCCAGTCGTGGAATTCAGAGCGACAGATATATGAAGGCGTCCCTATAAAAAGGGTCTATATGCAAAAACAAAATTTTGCAGAAGAGAGGAAAAACACTTTGTGAAATAAATAACCAGAATCTCCGATTTTTTCGTTTTCTAAAATTCACATCCTTTTGTTTATGTTTTCTTTGTTTTTTCATGGATTAAGCAATCCCAGTGACATCTTGGAACTGTCGGCATCCGTCAAATTTGTTACTACCATATAAATATAGAGGAATATAGACTCTTTTTCCATTGTAACTTTTGAGCTCGAATTTCGGCAACATTGAAATCATGGAATACCGCACATGGTGCATACTGTTATATAGATCATTTTAAAATAATAAAATCACTTTTTGACCTGATGTACTATATAGACCCTTTTTATAGGGACGCCTTCATTTAGTGAAATAATCGAGCGAGTTCTTATCATAAGTGAACGATTAAATAAATGCGACTACTGCGTGCGAGAATTGGATGGAATGTTCTAGCAAGTGATAAATAGGGTGCAATCAAGTATGTTGTTGAGTGTTAAATTGTTAAATAATAAAATAAAATAAAAAATAAAAAAATAAAAAATAAAAAATAAAAAAAAACAAGATGAGTGTTAAATTACAAAATAGTTAAATTAAGAATTAATTCGTATTAAGTGACTTTGTCAATTTAATAAAATAATTATTCGCTAATTAATTTCCAGTGTTTTCATTTGTCTCCCAAAGTCACGACCCGTGACAATACGTATTAAATATTTAAAGTTGTTCTACTATACTATAACATTATTATGAAATTTATACTTAAGTTCTAGTATCCTAACAAGCTGTAAGAGATTTTTCAATATACTTAACTTCGAAGTAAGAAAGTGGAGTGGAACATCCTTCGGAGTAATAGAGCTCATTTATGCGAATAATCCCGCAAGGTCTTCGGGCCGTTGGTACCGCCATTGAAGGGAATTTTAAGGGTTAATGTCGATTAATCATAAGCCGCGAAAGACTGCAGGAATTTCCGGGTTATTTCGTTCACCGCAAGCAACATCCCTTGACTGCTTTATCAAGAGAACGTAATATATCAGCTGTAGTTTTGATGGCCGTATTTCTGCCAACCTCTGACGAATTACCCGCCGCGTATTCCTTTGAATTGTTTCTCCGTCCCTTGTTCTTGCAAACACGCGATACGCCGCCCTTACACAACAATTTACAACGTAATATAAGTATAATATACAATGCCTTTATATTGTATCAAATACGTCATACAACAAAGCCAGTCTTGTCTTTAATATTTCTTAACTGGGAAGCCCGCCATGTAATTGATAACCCCACAAAAATTGTTTATGGTCTCGTACGGTTAAAACGAAACAGAAACAAAATCAAACAACACGGGTTTTATTGAATTATGGGCACAGCAACTAGCTGCCGTGTGCTATGCTTCGGTCTGACTTTTGGGATCCGAGAAACATGAAGATTACTAAACGATAATTATCTCATACCTGTATAAACTCAACGTCCTCCTGTGTGACGCGTGTAGAGAAATTTGAATGGAAATCGATACATTACTTGGGAGTGATGTATCAATTTCCTTAAAATGTACGAATTAGGTGGATATGTGATATTCGGGATATGCGGAACGGATGGATCAAGTAGAAAATAAAATCTATCTCTTGACTCAAATTTGAAAATTGAAACATTGTAACGCTACTTAGGTAGGTAGATTATTATTATATACTAGCTTTTACCCATCAAAAATGATGGTACTTTTACATGCTGGTTCCTATTTATTTAATTACTAAAAAAAAGAAAAAAAAGGGAAATGAAAGAAATGTTTTTATACTAGTATTATAGTTAGAGTAGCTTATTGGTCTTGTGGTTAGGACACTGGCTTCGTCTGTCCATTCGTCCGTCCATCAATCCATCCGTCCGTCGTAACTTCTTTACAGTATTTTTTTAAAAATAAAATAGAGATGCGAACACGGAATACGTGTCACATCAATATTCTTACTATTTTCAAACTAAGCTAAACGCTTGTGCTATGAAAATACGACTAACTTGCTAGTCTGGAGTGAGGTTCGAACCCGCGACCCAAAGGTCCAAAGATCCGACAGACGGACTGACGGACAGACAAGGAAATTATTATAATTGTGATTATATTTTTATGTATACTTACATCCACGTTATTTGTGCTCTTCTTAAGATGGGTTTAAAGTACAAGTATGTATACATATATTTTCCCAATATGCTTCATGTATTACGCGTAAGGAAATTAAAAGAACACTAACACCTTTAATACATTTTTAGTGTAACATGTTAATGTAAATTTCATTTTAAATAAATAAATTACATGAATATGTGATATTTTATTCACTAATTATATTCTTGAAATAGTAAAGAAACAAGTGAAATATTTAACATTGTAGTTCTGATGTACCACAAGGCGGTAATTTATTTTTATTTTTTATTTTTGAGAAAAAATTTTGTAAGTCTTTCACATCCGTCTTAAAATGGTTTTTGTCACAAGGCCTTAGATCATTTTTATTGTACGATGAAAAAATATATTAGTTAATATACTCTATTGACAAGTTACTTTATTCGTATAAAATATATATATAAAGTCGAACATAATATTATTATTAAATAATATGTATTTTAAACTTATAGTAATGGATGAAAATTAATAATAAATAATCTTACAAACGCGAATAAAATTTACATTTTGATTTTCATTCGTAAACGAAAAAAATTATATTAATTATAAAATAAAAATATTAAACTCGCATTTTTATGCATTCCCCTTGATTTATGATAGATTAACATAACAGACGCATTCCCAGCACCCGTATACAGTTGACGTAAGAACGAATCATTTACACATGCGAACACTCGGACAGTGAATTCTTCCATCTTATAACTTTTAACCCGGTTCGAGGAAGGCGAACTCTTTGTTTGCGTTTGTAACTTAAACATAAACTTACTGATTGTCTACTATATTTACTTTATAGGCTTTACAACTTTCCAAATTAGATCATTTACAAGGAACTATTTTTTCTGTAAAATACTTTTCAGATTCAGTCAGTTAAATTATATTATTTTCTAGCATATTCTGCCAAAGATGTTTCTTCAAATGTTTGCCATTATTAGAATGAAGGCATTTTATTTGTCGGAAATGTTAAAGAAAATTTGCAGTTAAAAAATTTTCATACCTACAAGTATTTGTATTATTAATTAAAGCGTAAATTAATTTAAGCGCCCTTGAGGTGAGTATTCGCGAAAACGGCGCTATATAAATTATCCAAATATTATTATTACTAATTAGGTAATTAGTATTAAAGCCAACATATCAATTAATTACTCTTAACCTATTCAACACATCATGTTTATAATATAATTATGAATTATAGAAAATATTACATCATAACAAGTGCTCATATACCGGCGTACCGCGGGTAGAAAATATAAACTTCAATAACCATTTGAAACAGTCTTAAAGCTTCACAAAGCTACGCTACTAAACTCTTTCTAGTATAATATAATATAATATACGAAAAAACAACACGATCCTGATGACGATGAGAATTCACCTTTGGTGGGATGACTGGAATCCGACTGTACTGACTGAAAAAAAATTGGATGAAGATGATTAGCGCACTGTACGCAACGGTTACTGTCGTGATAAATCTAGACCAAAATTGCATTGGCTAAGCTGCATAATCCGTAAAAGTGGTTGCACGAAATCTGCTCCACCTCAGTATTTGCATATGTGTAAGGGAGTTTGCATGAATTCGAAAAAAATCAATAATGACAAATTATTACATTTTGATATGGACTCAATGAAAATGAAACAAAATTCCATATTAAAAAATAAAACAAAATAGTTTGAGGTTACTTAATATTTTGTTTTCGGATCATTCTAAGTTAACGTAATTTATATAAATAGTTAAGAAAGATGATGGTGCTTAATAAACATTTATTCTTTTAAAAATGTTATATTAGTGAGATAGTGATAGTGATCAGACAACAGATGAATCATACACACAACACAATACAACACATCATGACTTACTTGGCACGGTATTGCAAGCCGATACTTAACCACAACACCAACATTCACAACAACACATCAGCCCTGATGATGGACCCTGCAATGGGATCCCAAAGGTCGGCCGAAAGGTCGTAACGGTGTAATACCCCAGTAAACACAAACTTGAAGATTTATTCTTTTAATCCTTGTATTACAATTTTCCTTCCAGATGATGTCAAACCCTTAACAAAGGCGATTTGCCCCCACTTACCCTATAAAATAAATTCACTGTATCTTGTCGGTATGTCATTAATATAATTATTCCTTCCATAATTCGCTGTGGTTCGAGGAATGTGGAGTACGTTCAGCGGGTGGGGCGATCGGGACTGTTTGATTTTATAGAGGCAAGCCGTATCTGTTACAGCGGGTACCTGCGTATATTAAACGTCAGCTGAGACAGAAACCGACCCACGGCAGAATAGCCCCGACGTTTATCGTGTCGTTAATAAATGAAATAAAATACATCAAAACAAACAAACGCTGCAAAACTTCGGTGTTGGCGTTTAATAATTCATGATTTTACCATGCGATGGTTTATTCCCCACTTGGATGTTGCGAACGCAGCGAAGATCAAAGAGTGTTGCTATCTAAAGCGAATAATTGAAAATTACCTCGCGCGATCCACAAACAAACGGTGTTCTAATGGAGGTATTTAAATATTCCCTTTTCCCGCCGAACGCGAACACTGGCCGTGAACAAAATGGCGCCGAGTGGGCTTACCAAAATGACAAGAAGTACTGTTTGATGGTTACTTTATTCTCTTTGGATACCCGCGGGGGCTAATGAGGGAGTAAAGGGTTTAAACTTTCGGAATAAAAATAACACAGCAGGTTTACATTTGTTAATTATAAAACGAATGTACGCCCTTTGCTGTAAATCATGGCGCAATGAAGATAAAGATAACGCGCGCAGCCGGGCTACGGTATTACGCTATGACAATTTACAGCCACGCCGAAAATTAACGCAATTATTTTCGAATATCTTTCCAGCTGTTAGATTTTTGCTAACCGCGTAACAAATAGTTTTATTTTTAAATTAAATACAACAATTTCTTCTTCTTCTTTTTCTTTTTGTAGATCTGTTGATCTGTGCTACAGAAAACTACGCCTCCTGGGATGACGAGGTCCAGCTATCCTTCCATCGGTGGTCTTCCTGGTAGGCGTCGTCCAGAGGGGGTTTCATTCGCTGCTGTATGCAAGAGTCTATTACTGTCCATTCTGGCTACGTGATCTCGCCAGAATCTACTTCTGGATCTACTCCATCTATGCTATGTCCTCAATTTTGCAAGTTTTCCTTGTCTTCATTTCGGACACGGTCATGTAGAGTTTTTCCAGTAATGGATCTCAGCACCAACATTTCAGTTGTTCTGAGGAGTCCTTTGGTGCGGACAGTGTCAGCCCGCGTCTCTACAGCGTTTGTCATAATAGGTCGCACGGATGTCTTATATATATTTTGATCTTACATTCAATATATATATATATATATATTTGTTTTTCCAGGCCAAATTCTTGAGACACCCTGATACAGTGGATGCTTTGTTAACTTGCTCTCGGACTTCGGTATACAGATCGCTATGGCTACAGATTTTTACACCTAAATATCTGATGCCCGTGATTTGTTCCACAGGCACATTATCAATAATCTGTTTACATCTTGTTGGTTATTTTGATATTACCAAACGTTTAGTTTTGCTGATTGCTATTGACATATTAAGCCCTTTTGATGCAATGTGGAATTTGTACAGCAGAATCTGCTATTATCGCTGCGTCATCTGCGTAACATATTACATAACAATTCAATCATTTTAATTCCGACCTATTCTTCCCACCTTGTCTAACAAAAAAAATTATTTAATATGAAACTTATTTTTTTGTCATTTAAAAATTTGTTTCTTAGACAATCCAAGAAGATGCATAAAAATATTTTTATGAGGAAAATTAATAATTTTAAGATATTTATATGATATATTAATTTATGTAGGTACATAAAACAGAATAAACTGAGTTTTAAAGAGCAAAGGCACCTTCCCCTCACTCTCCAAACTAAATCTGTACTACATTAAATGAAAGCCTTGATTCTGCACTAGCGTCTTATATAATATAACTTTGAGTTATATTATACGAGACATATTATACAAGACAAAACAAGAAAACACTGAGTATAATATAACTTTCCCAAATCTTCCTCGTCTGGCCCAAATTTTAAATACATCATTATTATTGAGGGTCTGCTCAAAACATTGGCAAATATCCTTGTTTGATTGAGACTAAATTAGAAACATACGGACCTTTTTTCTTAAACATCGTGAAATATCATCTTTTTTTATACATCATGAAAATCATAAACATCATGAAATCAAAAATACGCTGAGATTTTTGATTTATTTTTATTTTTGATTTCCGCCTAGTTGATGTAATTATTTGAAAACTTCTACGAATAAAAAATATTTCATCGTGAAATGTTATTAAGCCTAAAACACTTAATCAATAATTCTATCGAATAATGATTTCCTTGAATTATTATTTTTAATTGTCACTTCCAGTTCACCCCTAACATTTTCCAAATTGGGGGTTGTTAGTAAGTCGCGAGCAAACACCCTTTTGGTGTCGAGAAAATTGCATTTCAAAAATTCAGAACCCGTTCTAGTTAGATATTTATTATCTAATCACGATCATAAAACATTTTTGGCAAGCACGCCTGCTTGAGACGTTAATGTATATTACAATATTGAGAAAATTATAATTTTATTCTTATATTAATCATGATTTTAAATTTTAAGACATCAAATAACTAAAATTATAATCAGGTTAAAAAAATAATAATACCACATTTAAAATGTATTGGAATGCATACATATATGTCCATTTCAAACACATTTGCGGCGTTTTACGACACATCTGTTTAAGCGAAGACGTGTATTGAGAACATTACGCGATGTGAGAAACATGAGTATTGCGCTCAGTTAGCGTATGTTTGAGGCAGATTTTGCAAACAATTATGCGAGACACAGGCGCAGCTTTGTCATTTTTAAATTCTTTCTGGGTCAATACTTCCTTATTTTTTTCGAACATTGAATTATCTCCGTGTGAACGATATATACTTAATATATAATGCATCAAATAAACATATATTTGTTTTGGATATACGAGTATTTCATAGACTTTATGAGTCTATAACACACAATCAATATTATTGATCAACACACATATTTATATCGTAGTCCACAATATTATTTTTAAATATTTAAGCTTTTCTGCTTTCAAGATGAGTATGTTTTCTCACCATATCGCACTGCACTCTGCCATAGTGGTTAAATATTGTCAATAGGTACTTTATTATAGTTCATTTAAAATAAGAAATCTTAATTTTGATTAAAATTATTTTAGGCTAAATTTTTTTTTTATTTTCAATGAATTAATAAAGTTTTGACACTTTAACTAACCACGTTTCTTGTTGAATTAACAAATCCTGTCTCTCAGTGTACACAACAATATTGCAACGAAGCCAAAATGAATTACGCACTCCTGTCACTGGTCACAAAACTATCGGAGGATCGAGAACGGTCTACGGTGTTCTACGGCTTTCGGGAAGCATCTGAAACATTTGAGAAACATCTACAAGATTCTAGAAGCCGCGAGAATCGTCTCCTAAACACTGGAAAAAGCTAGAAAGTACAAAGTATTTCGATACATGGTTGTAAATACGGGGCCAGGTCGCTGTTGTTGAACGCGCTTGACAGGCGATAACAGAAGTGAAATGAGCCGCATGCCGCGAGGCCAGGGCAGCCAATCATGCGATAATTAGAGCGAATATTCTGTTCTTACTTACGTAGCGAAATAAACCGGCGCGAATAATACGTGCGAAATCGGATGAAATGTTAAAGCGATAATAAAGTGTCTTTTTGCAAGTGATAAATAACGAAGTAGCGTAATTTAAATAATAGCGTTGAGTTCAATAGTGTTAAGTGACTTTGTATACCAAATAATTAATTAATTAGTAATTATTAGATCGCTTATTAAATTCCAGCATTTTCATTCATTCTTTCCGCAGCCGCGACGCGTGACAATTCAAAGAATTGCTTTTGAACATAATTTATCTTTCCTCTTCCATGTTATTATTTTTTACCATCCATTTCAAACTGCTCGAGGGTCAGTTCAGGAGAGACCTATTTGATATTGCACAGAATGTCAATGTTTGCCCTCACACGACTCAACAGTTGACAATATTATTGACGACTGTTCAATAAATTTTAAAAGATATCAAATTTTATTTAACTCTTAATATATTGGACGACCCTTTTATTGTCAATATTTACTCTCACACGGTCAATGTTATTGACCAATAAAATTGAAGGCGATTTACACGAGCTCAGGCCTTTGTGAAACAGTTCTCGGTACTTTATATTCGTACATTAAATGCGCATATCAGAATAATCACCGAAATATGATCCGAAGCACACCCGTATACCTTAACAAAATAATTTCACTAATGAAAACCAGTACGCTCCCATTCAAGTTTCTAGGACAAGATTTTGAAACAGTTTACGAGTTAAATATACTTGCAGGTAATTTTAAGTTTATTATAAACCGGGATTTTTGAGTAGGCTCGTTACAAAATCACTTCTTTGTTTATTACCGAGGATGTAAGTCAAAGTATAATAACTAGTCCTGTGCTTAACGACTAACATGAAACAGCGGCCATTATAAGATGGAACTATAAACATAACGTTTTATAACCGTGTAGTATAATTTAAAAGCGTGTTTACTTATTCTTGTAATTAGTTACACTTTTGCCGGGTCGTAAAAACTCAGTAATTTCTTATAAGGCCACCATGGGAGGCTTTACAGTACTGAATTTTCTTTGTTTTACTTAAAATTACATTTCACAACTTTTAACTGTTTAACAGCGTGGTTGTTTTTACTCAGATAATTTCCAAATTATCTCCAAAAACCATTAAAAAGTTTTCGTTTTAAAAGCAACAAATATCACTCAAAATATTTTAATAAAATATCAAAATGTACCAGAAGGTTGAATGCAGGGTAAATGACATTACTTTTATATGACAAATAGATTTATTATAAAGTAAAAAATTAACATCACAACAATGCTTTGTCACTTTTTTAGTGAAATCGTGAACATTGAGGGCAAGTAAGAGAAAAGTTCATGACTAAGAAAAGTGATGCTAGAGGCAATTACTTATATTCCTTGCACAGAGAAGCACTAAAACTTCAATTTGATGCAACTAAGGATTCAAGACATATTGTTTGTCTGAGATGCTTTCGAGGACAGATCGATCTATCTGAGACGCTTATTCCAATTTTTCCGACACATCTAGTGCTCTAGTAGTGATTGAGATACTGTAAGCAAATGGCAACTCGCCGCTTACATAGAACCATTTTATGAGTGAAGGATCCTATATTGATCAAATTCTCATTCACTGCCATATAGGCAAATTTCAATGCTACATGGCAATCGTGCTATGCCGCAGTGCAGCAGAGCAGCAATGCAGCGCGGCTGCCAACAAAAGGTCGTTCGCTATCCGTACACTGCAAAATTTATTAATCATACAAAGCAGGCATAACAGTTATACCAATATTGATGGGATGAATACAATATTTGTGGCTTTAGATAAAATAATTTGACATTCAAAATATTACATTGCGCAGAAATTATAGGGCATAATATCACCCTAATGGAACAACAAGCGACATTATCATCGTATATCTCAAACATGCTTTAGAGGGTGGAAGGTCACTAAAAAGAAGCGAAGTCTTTCCGTTTTGATGGACTGAACACATCAAAGATGTTACCAGCTTTCCTACTGCAACGGCTATTAGAGATGCGGGCTACAGAGAAGGGTGGAGGAAAATCATCAAGGAAACCAGATCCTCAATAATGAGTAAACAAATTTTGGAAAACATGTAAAGAAAACATAAAAGAAGCATAGAATTATAAAAGCGTAAGAATCATTTTGAATTAATCGATTGGAAGAGAATGTTAAGAAAGTTGAATGAATGAAAGTTTAAGATTGTGACGCAAGTTTTGATGGTACCAGAAATGGTGAACCTTCATCAAATACTTCTACAGTGTCTGGTACACTTCGTATAATAGACACTGTAGAATCTTCAACAATATGAGTAGTTTGTTGGTCTTGTGGTTAGGACTCTCCCCTCATGATCTAAAGATCGCGGGTTCGAATATCACTTCAGGCTAGCAGTCCTGTTTTCATAGCACAAGCGTTTAGCTAAATTTGAAAATAGTAAGAATATTGATGTGATACGTATTCCGTGTTCGCATCTCTATTTTAATGAAAAAAATACAAGCAAAATCGCCACTATTCAATAAACAAAATTGAAATTAACTACAGATCAACATATTGTAGGTACTAATGATATATATAGTTATCGAAAATAGTTACACATAATCAACGATTTTGTTGATTATGTGTGACTATACACCTGTTAAACTAAAATCAGAAGACATTAGAAAGTTCTAGAATGAACCGTACGAATCTTGTCACGACTAGCCGGTTTTCGTAAAATCTCGAAAGATCGAGAAAGACATGTATTTGCCTTTCAAAGGCAAGGGGCGTCGCACTACGCACAAATGCGATCAGCTCTTATATTTCAGCGATAGTTAATAAAGAAAGTACCTACCATGGTCGAGAAATTTTGCTACATGCGAATATTGAACGGAATTTTCTAGAAAGTGATCGAAGCCATAAAAACAGAGTGAAATAGTGAAAATTAAGTGTTAACAGCGTTATAATAAGTCTGTGGGATATTATAAAACATTTTGTAAATATAAATGTAAGAATAGTGCTCCGATTTAATTCGTGTCCAGTGACTTTCTGCGTTATAAATTCACGGTAAAATTATTTTAGTGTCCTCATTTACCTCCCATAGCTTCGTCCTGTGACAATATTTTGACTAATTTCATACACAATATGGAGAGATAAAATTAGTTTGTTTTTGATAAAATGCGCCTCAAACATAAAAATATATTTTTACGAGCAGTTATCAATTATAGTACAACAGTCATTGTTGCTAGATAAACATTTTTTTAAATACACCGCCCTATATTTTGGTCAATTTCGTAGTGGCGGACTCGTTTCTTTGATGCATGAATGTGGATGAGGCGAGAATTGTATGTCAAAAAATATGAGTGTGGTGATTTACTTTTACCTAATGGAAAAATAGCGTTTATGTTATTAGGTATTCCAAATGTGCCCTTAAAAATATTCCTAATGAAGATACTGCATTTATTTTTGATGCCATAAGGATACCACCTTATGGCATCAAAATTTTTATTTATTTATCTATTGCATATATTTTATAATCATTGTTAACGGCATACAGCGGTTAGTATATGCCATTGACAAATTATTTTAAAATTTCAAAATGGCGAACTTATGAGCTGTCCCGCAAAAGTTTTCTCCGTGACATGCACAGCTGGTGAATATAAACATGTCGCGGGGTTTGAGATTGAAAAAGTCTATTAAAAAAAAAACGAAATTATGTAAATAAAATATATTCAATTTTTTTTAGAAGTGGAAAATTTATTATAAGTAAACGGCACATTTTATCAAAACATGCTACATCGTAGATAATTTTATTAGCAATATGTGTGCAAAATTTAAAAAAAAATCGGAATAATTGTTTTAGAGATATTTTGTCCACCAGTCCGAAAAATGGAGTTTCAAGAAAACCGAAAAAGAATAATGAATTTTATTTAAAAATTCCATGCTTACTTTGAATTGCTATAATTAATCCAATTTAGAATTTTTGAATGAGAGAAGATTAAAATTATTCTTATAACTTCAAGCTATTAGATAAAGCAACACTTTTTTTGAAAATGTCAAGTTGGTGTAGCTCCTTAATAAAATGTACGCAAGATTTTTACAACTGCTTAAAATCCACATTTAATATCACCAGTATGTACTCGTAAATATAACAGAATCAGCAATGTCTTGAAATGACCGCTGTACTAAAGCACCAATCTAATATGTATGGAAATTAGTACACGGAAACCCTTGTAAGACTTGGTACATCGAGGTTAATCAGTCAAGTCTCCACGATGTGCTTAGCCTAACATTCGCGCCGTGAGATCAAATCTCTTGGATCCGCTGCTCTCCTGATCCTTAGTTTGACATCTACACACATAAACCACAGGTTGGATCATGGTTCTGGTTCTGTCAACAAACATCCTCGGAAATTTCAACTAACAGTTTGTTTACAGCGTGTATAATAAGTAGTTTAGTATCTTACGTTGGTTGAATAGAAGACAGTAAAAATTATATTTTGATCTAAATATCAGATTGTATCTTGTTGTTCCAAGGGAATAGTTACTATTTTGAATCAAATATTTCATGATCTATGACGTAGATCTCTATTATAAATCTTCCAACTGTTCATTATATTGTAAATATTAGGTCCTTACATATGAAATTGGCGTTTTGCCGTACTGGCAAATTTGATCTCAAATATCTTCTCTTTGGTTATGAATTCCAAATCCAAATTTATACAGCTATTTACTAATGTATTTGTGTTTTGAAAATTATAATTCATTTGTCTTTTCCTCAATTGTTTTTTTCTTTGCGTCACTCAGTATACAAAATGAAAAACTTGAAATATCGCGATATTTACGAGTACGAGTTCCACCGTGGCACCAGTGCTGCAGAAACGGCTCGAAGGATTAATGATGTGTATGGCGACGGTGCCGCAAAAGAAAACACAGTGCGTTTTTGGTTCCAACGTTTTCGTTCTGGAAATTTTGACCTGCAGAACAAGCCCCGTGGACGGCCGGAGACCAAAGTTGATAATGAAGAATTTAAGCTATTGTGGAAGCGGATCCATCGCAAACCACATCCGAGTTAGCTGCAGGCTGCGGTGGTAGTGATAAAACTGTTTTAATCCACTTGAAGCAAATTGGTAAGGTGAAAAAGCTTGAAAGGTGGGTACCTCACGAATTGAGTGAGGCAAATCAACAAACGCGCGTTGACTGCTGCGTTGCATTACTCAACCGGCACAATAATGAAGGGATTTTAAATCGAATCATTACCTGTGATGAAAAGTGGATCCTGTACGATATCGGAAGCGCTCATCGCAATGGCTGAACCCTGCCGAACCAGCCAAACCATGCCCCAAGCGAAAATTGACTCCAAAAAAGTTACTTGTGAGCGTTTGGTGGACTAGTGCTGGTGTCGTTCACTACAGCTTTCTTAAATCTGGCCAGACGATTACGGCAGATGTCTATTGTCAGCAACTGCAAACCATGATGGAAAAGCTAGCCGCTAAACAACCGAGGCTGGTTAATCGCTCTAGGCCACTGCTGCTTCATGATAACGCTAGACCACACACTGCACAACAGACGGCTACCAAATTAGAGGAGCTTCAATTGGAATGTCTAAGACATCCACCGTACTCTCCGGACCTTGCCTCAACAGATTACCATTTTTTTCGAAATTTGGATAACTTCTTGCAAAGGAAAAAATTCAACTCCGATGGGGCAGTCCAAACCGCCTTCAAAGATTTTATTGATTCCCGTCCGAATGGTTTTTTTAGTAAAGGGATCGATGAACTACCTATGAGATGGCAAAAGTGCATAGATAGCAATGGTACATACTTTGATTAAATAAATATATTATAATTAAAAAAAATCGGCTTTATGTTCCTCCCATACTAAACGCCAATTTCATATGTAAGGAACTAATATAAGTCATTATAAACAATTAATTTTAATTAAACAACTTTGTAAACAACCTAGTAACTCTCGTCTAACGGTTTCGATACCACTGTATCTTCATCAGGACGCAAACTAACTATCCATTATCTATTCTAGCAAACAAATCAATTTTTGAACGGAGGCGAGGCTACAGCTATAGTGGGGGTAATCGAGAAGTGGACGCCAAAATGGGGAATATGTTAATTAAGTAAGTTAAAGTTTAGTGGTTTATACAAATTTGTTTATTTAAAATTAATAATTATGTCTAACCACAAAGTTAATGCTTTAAACATCGAAAATACATTATAAACAATTTTATACTCTTGATATTTTTTAAATAAACAAATAAAATAAATAAAAATACGTGAAAAACATATGATTGTGGATACGTTCGTAATTGTAATATGATTATCAGTTTATCGAACGAAAATGCATCATTAAAATACCCCTTCCTGATTAAACGTATTTTAATTAGTTGAGTAATACCACAGCAATCCAATTACCGCATTCAAATTAAATAAAAATGAAGCGGATTGTATAGTATTATTATTTAATTAATTATGTTATGAAAACCTTTCGGTAAGGCTCTGTGTATCGGCAACGGCCTTCACTTTACGTAAGCCAAATTCATTAATGTTTAAAATTACATCCTACCTGAAATGTTAGCATAAAGGGTCCAAAGGTGTAACCACTAACAGACTCGAAGAATAATATATATCTTTTAACTTAAACCCAGCACCCTCGTCTATTCTGTAGTAACCACACCCTACCGTAAAATAATGCAACCATGTATTATGTATCCTCAAAATTAGTCTATTTATTTTAACAAAATACATTTTACTTACAGATTTTATAATTCATCCTGCAACGGCAAAAACTCAATTCAAAACAAAAATAATAACAAAAATATGCGTTACATGCATGTGCAAAATACTTGTAAATCTTAATTTCTTATTTATCTTATAGATTAACCTTAGTGTGTGTGTTTATTCGGGAGACAAATAAAACACTCAAAATTAATAAATATTTTATTTAACACAAAAAATCACTAAAGACGTAGTATTAACTTAATGGAGCAGTATTATGTAAATCGGAGTAATTTTGCACTAATCACTCATCTGTGAAATACTTTATACTCATCCTTTCAGAATATTCGCGCGTCTGTGATTATTCACTTAACGCCCGGTAGGTACTCTCTTAATTTCTCGCTGTTCAATACGAGCGCTGAATCTCCCGCTATCTGTTTCGCTCGTATATCTCTGTTTTTGTTTCTGTTAAAATAACAAACCTTTGAACAGGGAATATCACTTCATGAACTTTCGGGTGTGATCGACTAACTTAAGGCTGGACATTCACTGCAAATGCATATATCGGCGTTTTTTTTTACGTAAACGTGGGTTTTTATTATTCATTTATATCAGATTGTATATTCTGGACTGCAATTTTTTTAAGGCAGTAACTTAGGTAGAATCTTTTTTCTTATATAAAAGTAATAAACTGAAGACTATTTACAATAATTAAGAAAATATTACCATTAATAGATAGGCCGCAGCCAAAATAATCGTTTTTAGTGTCTTAGGAGGCGCAAAGTTTTGATGAATATTTATACGTACGCATAACATGTTTTTTTAAATTTATAAAGTATACTTTTTTATCTAGAATCCGTACTTAGGTAATTAATAAATATTCAATATTGATAAAGTTATAATGTTTTAAAAATGCAAGAAATATTTAAGTTTTTTGTTGATTTTAAAACGCATTTATTTATATAAAGAGATGATTTTAAACAGTATATTCTACTTATTTCCGTATTTTGAGGCTTTGTTCACTAAAAAAAAGTTACTTTTTTAAAAATGAAAATTCCAAAGTTTGAAATGTGCCAATAAATAACGCCGCTGCCATGGCCATTCCTTTGCATAATTACGTCACTTTGCGCCGCCTAGGACACTAAAAACGATTTTTTTGGCCGCGGCCTGTCGATTAATGCTAATATTTTCTTGATTATTGTAAATAATAATCAGTTTATTACTTTTATATAAGAACAAAAGTTCTATCTAAGTTATTGCCCTAAAAAATTGCAGTCTAGAATATCAATTCCGATATAAATTAATAATAAAAATTCACATTTGCGTAAAAAAAACGCCGTAATATGCATTTGCAGTCAAAGTCCAAGCTAAACCTTCTCGTAATTTCTAATTTGCTGTAAAACATCCAGAAGGCTGTAAAATCTTCAATTACTTGTAATTCTTTCCATTTCTACAGCATCATGATAATATATACACATACGCATATAAATATATATATATAAAGAAAAACTTAAAAATAAATACAATAAAAAAAATCAAATAATTAAATTAAATATATGTACAACTAAGATTAAGCTAGTACATATATTAATAGTGAAATGGTCATGTACGTTCACAATAATCTCAACTATAATAATTCCGTTGTCTATCCATCTGTCTGTCTGTCTGTCTGTCCCCGTAACTTCGTGTAACGTCCGTAACTTATTTATAGTAGATATATTTTTCTTTACCTATAGTAATTTTCTTTTTCCCCTTTTAAAAATTTTACGTAAAATTCTTTATCATTTTTTTTACGTTAAAAACCTTTTTTATTTTTTCTTAAACACGTTAAAAAAAACGTATATTTTTTCCTTTTTTTTCATATTTTTTTTCCTTTTTTTTCTTTTTTTATATAAATAAATAAATGCTTATTCCTTAGGAACCGACATGTAAAAGTACCGTCATTTTTGGTGGGTTACGGCTAGTTTAATATTATACCTTAAGGGAGTAACAAGAGTATTATTAGTGGATCGAGTGAGAAGCGCTGACATAAGAGAGTCCCTCGTAATAAAACAGATATTTCTACACATGAAAGATCAGAATTAAGGTGGTTGAGATACGTCTTGCAATTGCCAGAGAATCGACTACAGAGATGTATCTTCCTGGTAATTCTGGAGGTAAGGAAGGCGGAGGGTCACCCCAGACATTAAACATAAAGGACTGTGTGAAGGCAGATAGGTTTTTGACTGACCAAAATTACCAGCACGTTAACGGCGCAAGACAGGAGAGGATGGAAGCACCTTGTATATTTTCTATTTTTCTTTTTTTATAAATAAATAAATACTTTTATAAATATTTATACTATAAATTCTTCAGGATCTGACACGTAAAAGTACCGTCATTTTTGAAGGGTTACAGCTAGTTATGTATTAAGTGTGTTTGTACCTGCTTGTCAAGGCAAAAATCATTTTATATTCACTGGTGAATGTGTTAACCTAGTGGAAGCGAAGAAATTAAAAATAACGCCGTATAGTGATCTTAATTCACATTCTTCAAAAAAAATTTTAACTACACAGCACAAAAGGGTGTTTGAAAAGGACTTACATACCAAGATACGAGTATATCATAGATGTCTAATAGAGACAAAACTTTTTTATATGGTAAAATAAGTATTTAAATCTTTTTGGGTGTTTACAGGGCATAAGAAGTATCGCGTGGCTGGCTTAAGTAATCACTTTACACAATGCAACGTTCACTAATTCCACCCATGATAGACAACTAAATTTTTCAAATTTTTGAAAGTTGTATATGTTTAACTTGCGCACCTTATTTCGTATGCGAGTTTTATTTTTACTACCGCCACCTGAAGTCGAAAGCTTTGTCAGTCCCATAAACCAGTACAGATATCGTCATCGATAATGAGATATCTATATTTTGATTACGATCGACATTAAAAATACGAGAGTTATTCAAACTGGCGCATTTTAAAAACCCTGTATCTACAACTATGTTCGTACAATTAGAGAAATACGTCTCCCTACAGTTTTAAGTACTCCACAAGCCAACGCTTACGTTGGAGCTCCATTAAAAACAGTAATTTAATACAAGGAATTAAAATTATGTCTCTTGCACTACCTTCGGAGCTCGTAAAATGAAGAAGCAATCATATTTATGTTCACTTTATGAAGATCTATTGTGATTATTCGATCTTTCGTGAATTACGTAACTTCTCAAAACACCTACAATAATACGATTGGCTAAATGGAATTGCAAGCCAGAGATAGTGCACGTCACGAATTCTCACCACAATAGATAGAGCGGGTGCACACTGAGAAAGGAGATTTGAAAGAAATCACACGGAAGAATGAAGATCTCTTCTATATTATTTGTCTTATTTTTTTAAATAAATCTAGTGCCGCGATTAGAAAATTCTATACATCGCTCATGATAAAACAATACCTCGTAAGCCACTTAATACAGATTTAACAGGGGAGACAAAAAACTGCCTAATACCTAGATTATTTACAATAAATAGAATACGAGAATTGCTTTAATGGAATAAGAGACACAAATAATTATTTTTAAGACACAAGCTTTTGCCAGATTACATATTCATATATTTTAATGAAAAATACACAAAAAAATCGATTTTGACAAAAGTGTGGTATGCGAGGTATTGTTTTATCATTACTATTGTAATTTTGTTATAAATTTAGAAAATTATTTAATACTCACTGACGATATAAAATTTTTCTAAGATCAAAAGAATTGTTTGATTTTCCACTGCACCTTCAAATTGTAATAGCGCAAATGCAATATATCTTAAGTAGTCATGTACAAACTGTTATACAGTGTTTTTTAAAGCGCCCTTGAAGTGAAATTTTTTTGGAAATTGTGGTGTATACATTATAAATGTTTATTATTATTACAAACTTTAGGTATAATTATTATTATTACACTTATTATTATAATATACAAACCAAAGCAGGGACTTATTTAAAAAATTATATTCTAGAGCTCACTTAATAAATATAGATTGCTTAATATTATCAACATATTAATTTGCACATTATTGCAGGTATTATTTTCAGATTGTTTTTTAAATGCTTCATTTTTTTCATTATTGACGGCTTATTTCAAGTTTAAATATAAAGCCTTTGATGCTTACGTTTAACCAGAGATATTTTCAGCGTGGTTGGGTAGTTAAGTAAGCATTATCAAATCTATTAAGAAAATCAAAAAGGCCTTAGTTTGTGATTATAGAGTGAAGATCGCCAATTTCAGATTTCTCGATATCTCCACAAATGCGTAGGGCGGTCTTGGTTGCTCGCTTTACGGCGAAATTACCCTAGAAATTATTACTCATTTCCCCTTAACATTTACGTTAAATATTCAAAGTGTCGTAGGATAGAACCGCACGGCAAATTTGCGATATAAAAATATTTTATTGCTCTCGTAATAATTTCAAGTAAAACAAGCAAGCTCTTCGGCGGGGCTAGGAGGCAGAATTGCCTATAAAAGTTCGCGCCTACTCTCGGCTGCTTTTCCAAGCGGCTATGACTCGTTTAAGCATTTTTAATATTTCTAGCAAAATCATATTTTTTCTTTTTAAAGAAAATTTGCAATTTATTTTTTCACCGTATAAAAGGGTAAAACTTTTATCTTTGTAACCAACTTTTTACTTTAATTAGGAGTGATAAGATATTTTAGGATTTTATTATTCGAAACCATCCTTCATTAAAAATTAGTAGCGTACAGGGCAAACAAGCAAAAAATCTGTGTATTGCTAAAGATTCTGGAAAAAAAATATTAATTGAATAATCCTTGTCTTACAAAAAAGGCGATTTAAAATTAAAGCCGTAATATATGGCCGCGGCTGGAGTTTCGTTTGTTTCTGTCTAAACTTCATATCAATACTTCTATTTGAATTATTTGTGCGCATCAAATTTATTTCTTAAATCTGCAAAACTATCGTACTAAACTAGATATTTGCTTATTGAAGCCGTATTATATTCGCCCTATCTTTACATTTCCGAGTTTTATGTAGTTTGACAAGTAAATTTTTCTAAAGATCTAATTGTTAGTAAAAACAGCGCGATCGTTACTTAAAGATGACACTGTTACTTATTCCATATTTACTGACATATTAAATGTTTTGTGTGTATTGCAATGATCAAATCTCTTGTCTATATGAAGCGATTTGCAATCATATGCTAGTATATATAGCAGCAATATTCGAAAAATAAAAAAAATGTTTTAAATGCAGCCACCGAGAATTACTAATTTTCAATATATTGAATTATAGATTTTATGTATATTCCTTCCAACATCATATGTCCTATCAATTTATAGGCTATTTTCTATAAAATCTCGAATTCAGTACATTCTAAATTAATAATCCTCGATTACTTCCTTTAATTTCATTTGGATATTACTGTCTTTGCATTTATACCCCACATAGGTATATAAATATATATTTATTAAATATGAATAAATTCGATAATAGCATAACCAAAATTTATACTTACTGCACGCTACTACTGTGTATAAAATTTAATGTATCTGTTGTTTATCCAATCTTACATTTTTTCGGGATCCTTTGGGACAATAATTCTGCCCGATATTCACGAAATCCGTAACATTCAAAATATGTGCGACAATAGATTTTTTGAATATAATAACCCCGATGGTTCTTATTAAACAACGCTAAAATTATTTTTTTTAAATCTAGCATGTAAATATCTCAGCTCCTTAAGGCAGACTGATCAGCTATCTTGTTTCTATATGGTGGCTGTTTTATTTTTTTCAATTACTTTAATTCGAGTATTGCCTCAATTTTTTTTTTTTAACTATTCCATACAGTCGAAATCTACGTATTTTTCGCGTACAATTCCAAAAAGGAATTTTTTTAAATGAGAATTTGACCTTTCCAAGTCAAGTATTTCGTAAAAGGTTAAAATAAAGTGACATAACTGTGTTTCAACTTGCCTAGAAATTTACGGTATGCATATGCATCCGGTACTGACGATTCGCTCTTGCCCAAGAAGTCCGAATTATACACGTTCATAACCATGACATATCAGTCATTATTACCATTTTGTATTTAATTTTACGCCATTTCGCGACCTGTACGTCAGCCCTGGCTTGCCGGCCAACGTTACGTCGGTGCCAGGAGCTTATGAGTTGGGGGAGGCGGAGATGTGACTCTGAATTTTCATATTCATTACATCACACCGGTTTTTGTATGATGAGCGTAAAAGTCGGCGTAAAAACTACCAAATTACTCGGCATGAAAGGCGAACGCTTCCAAAAACTCTGCGTCATTAGTTGGAAATGTCAGTCTGTTTGTCCCGACCCAACCGGGCGAAATGTCTGTATGTGATTGTATTAAATGAAAACATGTTCGCAAGTTACTTTATCTCTTACGTTATTCGCAGTATGCACATAAACACGCGTATATACACATACACAAAATAATAATACGTATAAACACGCGCGTATAAACACATAATAATGCGTGTAAACACGTGCGTGGATTGGGTTTTTGTTATTTGTTGATGTTATTTGATAATGATGATGATAATGTTATTGGATCGCTCGGAGGGCGGACAATCACTGGACGAAAGCAGTCATCAATTGGTATGCGGGGGGAATTGTGACGCCGTCGGGGCCACCCTTAAATCTGCAGGATTGAAGTCATCATCAAATTCTTCAGTAATAAGAGGCAGCGAATTACAATGGATGCAGGCCTTCATCCAGCAACGAATAGAAAACAGATAACGATTATGTTACTACAATATTTTTCGTTTCATAGGGCAACATGAAATATTAAACGTCTGCCGTTAATTTTTATTTATTTAAGCATACACAAATACAAAATAAATTCAAATACATATTTACATTCTTGCGCTTTCGCTTGACATGCGCGTTCACTACGTCAAATAAAGTAAATTAATTTTGCTTTTATTTTCCACGGATTTGCAGCGATAGGAGACAAAATGAAGCACTTAACTAATTCAAACATTTATTAATTATACACTAAGTTATTAAGTAATGGCCAAAAAGAATCTGTCAAAAGAAGCAAGACTAGCGGTACACAATGGCATTCTAGTGCCAACCCTTATGTATGGAAGTGAAGCCTGGAATTGGCAAAAGAGGAATGAAAGTAGACTGAATGCGATGGAAATGCGTTCACTAAGAAGCTTATGTGGAAAATCTTTGGTCGATAGAATGAGGAATGAACAAATTAGAAGTGAATGCATTGCTGGCTGTGGTGTGGTAGATAGAATAAAGAAAGGAGTGCTGAGATGGTTTGGTCATGTGGAACGTATGAACGAGGAAAGGATGGTTAAGAAAATATATGAGGCGAATGTTGAAGGCAACAGGAATAGAGGGCGTCCGCGAAAGACCTGGCACGATCAGGTACTACAAGTATTTGAGGATGGCCCTGTTAAAAGCCGCAACAACCGTAGAACGTGTATGAGAACGTGTATGAGAGAAGAATGTGGCCGAAGCAAAAGTGGTGTGCCAGGATAGAAGAGTGTGGCGTTCAATCCTCTCTGCCTACCCCTGCAGTGAAACGGCGTGATGGTTAGTTAGTTAGTTATTAAGTAAGTCACTGGCCGCAACCCTAACCAGGGACATCATTCCGTAATTCGCACTAATTGTCACTCGAGAACATTCCTCTTGTGTGTGGAGTACTTCATTTATACCGTTAGAATATTCCACAAGCAGGTAAGTACTCTGGTACTTTATTTGATGGCTGACTATATTCGCAAGGACTCACCACGCGCGATGCCGCCACCATTATACAGAGAGCTTTATTTTCTGGAATCTTCTCCTATATTCTCGTGTGTTTCAACACTAGACCTCGTGCAGTAGTGAAATTACTCGATTATATGTAGTTCTTCTCAATTTAGCGTCTCGTAACAATATTATATTTTTTTTAAATTATTAAGGTTATTAAAAGTATTACTTTCATGTTATACCTACAGACGGGTAACATCTCTACATTACTGAGCAGTCCTTTATCATCGTTACAACTTGCGACACAGAGGTCCTAAAGATGATCCAACAGTTCACTGATTACACAAAGATTAAAATCATGCACTGTTATAAACAAAGCACTGACCATTAAAATATATCGCACGAATATTTTTATGCATTTCCCCCCTTGACAATATGAAAATTTAATATTCCTTTTCGCTAATGATGGCTGTTAACGGATTTTTAGCGACACACACTATTAAGGACATTCTAATATACAATACAGACACTGACTATAGACACTGTTTACATGTATCATTTAAACGCGAAACTATTACTGCCAAGCTGATAATGAACTGAACACAATATAACGCTTATCGCTGGTCCACTCCGTCATAGAACCCGGGAAGTCAAGTTGCACAAGATGTGGATAATAAGGAAGTTGGACATAAAGACCAAGCATCTAAACAGTGTTTTAACGTTGGGCCATTTTAACCCTTGCCACAACCATTACTACCCCTTTCTCGCGAGGCTTAAAGGCGCCAATAAAACATAAGGGTGGCGTGAAAGCACTTGCCAGTCAGGAAATTAAAGAAAACGACTTTGTGCACTTAGGGGGTGAGCCCTGAGCTCTAAATCCAGGGGAGGTTGAATGATGATCATTGCCGTATAAACTCCACGTCACAAATTCATGTTTATCTCCCCGATAATAAAAATATTATATTAATAGTTACAACGTATAAATAATTTCTAGGTTTCTTCTAAAATTTCTGTATTTTGATCAATAAATTAGGTGGGAAACCTAAATTTTTATACTCACTTTAATTTGTGTCTATCGTTTAATATTTCACCTGTCGATAAGAGATTATAGTACTCTCGAAACTAAATATGTAAATATAAAATATAGTTAACATTCATCAAATTCAATTATCATCATTAGTAACAATGAATTGTTCCGCGAATGAAGTATAACATTTATCGAAATGTTCTACTTTTGGTATTATTAAAATTTAAATAAGGAAAAAAACACTGTACAAAACATTCAAAATGTACATAAATTTTCTTTAATACTTATATTTAATTAAAGTTTTACCACATAATATATAATTGTCGTCGTCACTACCAGTTATATAAACCCCTCAATGGCCACAATTTCCTTATGAATTTTCCTCCACCCACTTCCTCCAATCCCGGATTCTATAATTAGATACATCTTTAAAAACGTGGTCACTTTACTTTGCTTTGAACGTTCCAAAGCTCCTGCGCCTTATTGATCCTGTGATCAGCAATGACTTCGGTGATTGCTTTTCGGTTAACTCTCCCAACGGCCCAACCACCGAAGTCCAATTTTTATAAATCTTTGTTCCTGTTGTAAACTGGCAACACTAACCGCCAGTGCTGAACGAAATCTATGGAATCAAGGACGGGTCACGGAGAAAGGGAATGATGACGCGCAATTCTGTCCACTAATGTCAATTAGACCGCATTTGTGAGTTTCTATATGTTTCTCACTCGCACATTTGCAAAATGCTATAAAATATCGTAATGTTAATTTAAATTGTAAAACCTTAAGTCTTGTGTAATAAACCAAACTTAAGTGCTGATGCTCTTATTTAGGTACTCTTACATTCCAAACAAACCTTTTCCAAAGAATCCCAAGGGGAGTTGACTGCTTTAAAATCAATATATAATATATCGCAACTCACAAGCGCACTTTTTTTGGTAAACCTTCAGACGCTTATCCTTTGAAAAAGTATACAGCTTACAATTGTAGCGTCTACCTCAAAATTATTTTACTAAATCCTGCCAATGGGTACACCCCAAAATTTCCTTTTGAAAAGGACCGATGCATACTAATTTTTCTAAGTTAGTACCCATATCTCAAATGCTTTTTAGACATTAGACACAGGCTTTTGAAAATTAGGAAATTTAAGTATAGCTCAGTTTATTTATTATCAGAATTTATAAATTAACACAAAATGTATGATTACATAAACAATTTTACAGTTAACAACAGTTTGCAATACAATGAGACTTTTTCAGGTTATGTAATAATTTATGTCTTGTATATTATTTTCTTTCCAAATTCTTCTATAAATAAGTAAAAATAAAAATAAACTACGTACATGTATTAAAAGAATAGTCGTGTAGTTTACTATAATATTTTTTTGAAGTATTGTATTTTATAATGCCGATATTCCAAATAATCAAAAACCTGTTATTGTTGTGAAAAAGTTGATATTTAATAATAATTTAAATTATAATTGAAACGTTAATATTATATTTTCTTATCAGGTATATTATTAGGTTTATTTAAAATATTTTAAAATTATTAAATAACATAAAATCATAAATATTAATAAAACGGTTAGACTAGCACTATTTGCTCTCTATGATTATGAAGATACAATCTGACTAAATGGGGATATATTTTGAATTTGGGATAATTTATTTTGGGTTGTACTTTCGGAATTATATTTATTATCAAAACTAACTGAATATTTTTCTTATGCTAAATAATCTTCAACAAAATTCACAGAATCACGTAATATAGATTTTTATTAATTCTGCTTTGGCAATAATTGGTATATCGTGAATTAATCCAACTTTGACACAATTCCAATAATCCAGATTATTGGAATTGTGTCAATTGTCAATTGAATCAATGAAAACGGAAAGTAATTATTTCAGTTTTTATTACATTTTTGTAAGAATTGATTGATGTACAATTTTTATATATTTTTTGTGTATTATATTTATACAATTTGGGTTAATTTTAATATATTTATTTAGTGTCATATTTTTATTTTTATCGTTTATTAATTTTATTATAATTTTGAAGAGTACCTTTGAACCGGTTTCAGACAATGGACTTCATGCAGCTCTAATTAGCTGTACATTTTGTTTAAGCTAATTGTCACAAAAAATACAAAATTGGGAAGACCCTAAAATAAATAAAAATGGAAAATTTCTATAGTGCCATTTTCGTAAAAAAAAATCACCTCATGATCCAATCACTTCGGTGACTGGATCATGTAGAGATAATGACTGAAAAAAAAGCACCGAAGTTTCTGCTGACTAAGATAGACAGACAATGTTTTCAAAGACATATCTGCCTTGAAGATCTGGAACTGGAGAGAGTTGGCATAAGACCGAGATCAATTGAGGAAGCTCTGAGGAGGTCAAGACCTGCCAGGGGTTGTAGAAACATTAGTGATGAGGATAATGATTAATATAATTCAGTAATCCTTTGATGAATTGTTATGAATCAAAATTTTAAGGTTCTTAAATATCACACTTCTTACACTTCATGAGAACTTTACAATGACAATATAAAGTTGCACATTCAAAATATTTTCCATTTAATAACTAGTTTTAATTGTTTACCTTTCCTGCAAAATTGGCAGGACTATTCGTACTTACAAATCACGTAAAAATAATGATAGAGGGATATTTTTAGTACTGGGGACATTTTTCAAATTGAATCGATTTCTAAAATAGGAATCAATAATCGACTCTTGGACTCTCAGTATACTTAGTTTTAAGCGACATAGTTTTAAATATTTATATCACAAACTAAAGTTTTCGTATGTCTTTAATTAAAGATATTATCCTATCTGAGAAAAATGGTAGATCTTTTATATCCTCAAAATTGATACTGATTAGATCTAATGCAATTAATTTACACATTTACCTTCTTGGAGCACTAGGCTAAGGATAATATTTCACTGAAATAATTTCATTACGAATTATCTCTAAAATTCAGTTTCAGATATTTTGATTCGCTCATCAGTTTTCAGCAATCTCTGTCCTAAATATTCAATATCAAATTCAATAAGTCATTAATTATTAGCATTATATTTAGTATTTTTTGCGTGAGTATATTTTTAACTGTTATTAATTTGTTACTTAAAATTTTATTGTAGTTCTAATTTGGTGTATTCTATATCTTACGTTTGATCTTTTATTTTTCTATTTAAAGTATGTAATTATTTTAATTATTATCAGTGTATTTATTTCCCCTTTTTACTACATGTGTTTTTGATTTACTTTGTATTACTTTTTTATCTTTTATGTTATCGTTTTTAGCCGTCTAATTAAAAAAACCTTCTTTAAATCTTTTATTTTGTTAATGGTACTTTTAACTTTAAAAAAAATTAATATATAAACCATTATCATCCTTATAAGTCCAACAACTCCGAATAGGTCATGGCCGCATACAAAATACACTCCACCTGTGTCTGTCCAACGTGGCTACT
The DNA here is from genome assembly GCA_016648135.1 of Agrypnia vestita. NCBI lineage: Eukaryota > Metazoa > Arthropoda > Insecta > Trichoptera > Phryganeidae > Agrypnia > Agrypnia vestita. The sequence goes on along the minus strand of JADDOH010024073.1, from coordinate 32,639 downwards.
TGCCAGTTAATTTCCCCCATATTGTGAAGTCCGCTGCGAAATCGCCCTACCGCATACCGGCCCAAATTTGATCTCCCTATTCTCCTACACCCCCTGGGATGCTGAACAAAACCTTATTTGCCGGTTACTGGTCTTTCCTAGGCTGTAAATGACGTAACGAGTATAGTGTATCAACTTTGATCGATTGTATCACACAACACCATCGTATAGCGTATAGTGCTACAAGTTTAACCGTTATGTTACTACCAGGAATTTCTCAGACTAGCTGCTATCCAAGGTACTCGGGTACTCAACCTAGATGGATGTTCCTGCATACATCACTTTTGTTTTGTATCTCACAAATTGATATTAAGGCAATGATGATCAACTTCTTAGAAGGTCACTAATTTTCATAGCAATGTCCGCCTTCCCTTTATTTCCTTCCCTTTCAAATAATTTATATAATGGAGATCCAAACGAATGACGGCGTTTATGAATAAAATTATTAAACTTTAAATTGAATATGGGTACCCAGATACCCAGTCAGTTACATAAGGGTTAAACGAAAATACTTTTTTCACAATTGAAGGCTTCCCTATAAAAAGCAAAAAACAACATTTTACAGGAGAGGGAAAAACACGTAGTGAAATAAATAACCGGAATTTGAGTTTTTTTTAGTATCTTATATTACTTGCCACTTATGGTCATTAATTTTACGTTTTGTTTAATCATGTTGTAAAGCAATTTCAGTGACATCTTCGAACTGTCGGTATCCGTCATATTTGTTACTACTAGATATATACAGATTAATATAGACGCTTTTTCCACGTTAACCATGTTTTGAGATCGGATTTCGGCGAGATTGAGTTAAAATTATCCATTACAAAATAAAATAGACCATTCCAAAACAATAAAATCACTTTGTGACCTGTTGTGCTATACACGCCCATTTTATAGGGACGTCTTCAATTTTAACTCTCTTTATATACTTTGGTGTGTTGATATCAAGAATGGCTCTTAAAATATCGTACCATACGTTTCCACAAGATATTAAAGAAATGGAAAAACATTGCCAGGGTCGGTGGATGGGAAATTCTAAAAACCATGAAAAAGAATTACTCGGACTTCATATTGATTAACTTCATAAACATTCAACTCAAACAACTGAAAAAATGATAACATATTTACGAATTACGTGTATCTAGAAATTATGAACAAATCGACTCCAGACAACTTTCTACTCATACACATTTTTAGGTTTTCCGTCTCTTATCTGTTGTCTTCTATCCTCTTCACTTTTTTCTCTCAATTCTACTCCCCTTAAATTTTCTTGTTATTTTTTATTATTTTGTGTTCTTATAGATCTTTGATTTAGTCTTCTTAATGTTCTTTGGACATCGTTTTTTTTCAGAATTTATTTATTTATTTTTGATACATATTACATACATGCATATGCCAAACTGCACAGCAGTTTTACGGTACGGTTCGAACACGGGTTGTGGCAGAGACGAAATGAAACACTTACATTAAATAAAGTTTTATTTTATACACAAAGTCACTTGACGCAAGCTTAACTCTGAATTCAACACTGTGTCCCAATTAGCACTAATTTCGTTCTAGAATCTTCCACTTATCTATGGAAAGTAATTCTATCACTTTTTTTATCTTAATCATTTGCTATCAAGAATATTCCGCACGCAATAAGGTACATTAGGTATATTAATTTAAAAATTATTTTAAAAATTACTCGTTTACCTGTATGTAACTCTTTCATCTTGTTTTGTCATAGTTTAAAGCATACTGAGTACAGCCTTAGTCAAAGCCTTTAATACTGTACATTCGGACTTCCTTAACACATAAATACTCAACATTAATGAGGAATAACTTAGTTTCACTATTTACATATCTAACTATTGTCCTAGTTTCAAGAACATTGGAATCGTATTACTGAGCTTACATCGCCATCAAAGTTGGAACAATAAAACACGGATAATTGGCGTTAAATTACGAAGTGAATGTCCCCATCATGAAGGCAAGCAGTATAAAACCATCCCCTCCTCTTTCTGCAAAGTTTACTGCCTGTCGTATCCACTGTTCCAACACTTCCAGTCGTCATCCCGCGACTTCGGCAACTATCTGGATATGTCAAACTCGAAAGGACCCTTCCGAACTAATGAATTTGTCGGATTCTTGACAAAATAGGGATTGTTTGATCTCAATAATCGTATTCCAAATTTCAATGTGGGTGCGTTAGTTTGTGTAATATATTTGTATGGTACTCTACTTGTATAGGTGAAGAACTCGATCACAATACACCAGTACATTAATAGTTTCACAGAGGCCTGAATTTCAAAGAAATCAATTCGTGGAAGCTTGAACGTACTCGATGATCTTTGATTTGTTAAATCGGATTCAGAACCATTCTAATATAAGCAAACACCTACATCAAGGGGTTTTATCATATTGACAGTGTCAAAAAAAAAAATTTATCTATATGTAGTTTTAAGAACAATTTGAGTCAACGCTCATTTAAAATTTTCAAAATCGACCTTTCCAGGAAAGCATTCCACCATTTCGAAATAATCAAAATAATTTCTTAGAGAAAAATATTGACCAATATATGCTGTAAATAATGATAATAAAATTAATTTTACATGTACAATTGTTACATAAAAAAGTGTGTCTTTGAATGTCTTTTATAATGCCAAAAAAGTAGGTATATGAACGATATGGACTCGTTTTTTATTTTTTTGTATTTCGTTTATGGTTAATGTGCCGAAACTAGTTTATCCCAATTTCCTGGATAGGAGAAATTCCGGCTTCGGATCTTGATGGTAACCAAATATATTTTTCGATAGATTGATTATATATGCATACGTTTTTATTTCATCCTTGTTTTGAATATCTTAGAATTAAGTTTCAAAAATTACAGCTTCACGTATTGGCAAATGCATTGTGAAGCCGCCTGTCTGATATTTCTTGAAATTAAATAATATGTCAAATTATTTTCGTAAATCGTTAAAGTAACACAATATTCTCCTGTTTTCTCGGGAAGTACATAATTAATTCAAATCGTAGTCGCAAATAATTATTGTTTAGACCAAACAAGGCAATGCGAAACGAGGTCAAGTACACAAAACTACCAGGAGCAGAGACGGTGGTGAGAGATTCTGTGTATTTACTTGCGACTTCTCACCCCACCAGGTACATAGGATTTGGTGGAAACTCTGCTCGGATAAGGCGGGAATTAATTATTCAGGCGTTACAACTCCCGCCCCGGACGACACATGGCATCACAAGGCGCTGCCCTGTTCACTTCGTTGCGCCCCTGGTAGCTACTTGTGTACAATCCTACCGTTAGCGGGGTATGAAAGGATAAATAAAACAAATAATGCATACATACATAGAAACACATTGAGTGTATAAAATCAAATGTTATTATTTAATTTTATATAAATTTATAGACTAGGTTTCATGTAGGGATTTTTGTAAATCCCAAAAATGTCTCAGTGTGCGTGTAATATTCTGTTCCAAAAATATGCAAAAGTTTTATTTTGAAATGATCGGTGTGAAACTCTCAGAAGATAGGAAACAAAACCAATTTTTTTACAGTTATGAAGGTACACAGAAATTATTTTATTTGTAATATTTATATTTAGTGAATAGCTTTTATAGTAGTGACTAGATTTAAATTTATAAGAACTTATAAATTTAAAAATTTATAAATTTATTTTATAAATTATAAATATAAATTTATTATAAATTTATTTTATAAGTTTATAAGAATTTATAAGACTTAAATGCATTCGAGTAAGACAAATGTTGGTAATTACATAAGTATACGTACAACTTTTTATACATAAGTATAATAAAGTATAATACATTTAAAAAAATTGCAAATACATGTAAACATATTCAAGTACCTATGTTTATTTTAAATATAAATGCGAACACGGAATACGTGTCGCAGCAATATTCTTACTATTTTGAAATTAAGCTACTACATTTGCTGATGTCCTGGAAAGGGGCTCGAACCACTGGCCACTGGATCACAATCACTCAAAATATTACTACCTTAATTAATTTACGTACTTAGATATTGCGTACGTGTAATATGAGCCGCTATTATTTATAAGAATAACTCCAATTACACAAAACGCTGAAAAGAACGAATACACTGACACATTGGGCGTATTATGCATGTAACACACACATAAATACAATTGAATCCTTAGGTGAAATGTGTTTTACCTAGTGTTGGTTAAGTTTGTGATATTAGGAATGATTCTTCCGGGACGCTTGCGAACCCTGTGTGATCACAAATTAAGCGCTTAGCTGGGCTTTTGACATAATCTAAGCGATAACTTAGAATTACCGTAACAAATTATGTCGGTTGTATTATTGTAGCCTGTAACTATAACAATGTTGACTACAAATAAACAGATTTGACGTATCGTACCGGAACCGCCTTAAATATGTCTGCTTTAAAAATATTCAGTATGAATTAGCTACATCCTACTTTACTACCATTTTACAAGTTATTTCAAGAGCAATAGAATTTAATAAGATCACGCAATCGAATATACATAACTAACCATGCTATTTCTAGAGGGGTAGGCAGAAAAGAAAGAATGTCACACTCATCTGTCCTGGCACATCACTTTTGCCTCGCCCTCTTTCATACATCTTCTCGGAGCTATCCTCCAATATTTAATCTTGTTTTTATCTGGTTATACCAGGTATTCTGCGGACGCCCTCTATTTTTGCTGCCTTCTTAAATTTTCTTTACCATCCTTTCCTAGCTCATCCATTCCATATGGCCAAACCATCTCAGCAATCCTTTTTTTCACTCTCCACTCCATTGTACAATTTAAGGTTTTCACACATACGCCCAAGCGACCGCATTTCTATCGTATTCAGTTTATTTGCAATATTACTTCTCCAATAATTAAATTTCAAATATTGCACAGTTAAATACATACGAATGCTTTGATATAAACACATCATCAAATATGAATTAAATAAATAAAATATAAATAAATAGATATAAATATATATGAAAGAAACTGATTTAGAACATATCCATATACAACTTTGAATATTTGTATCTGTGTGGTTTTTCTTTCGATGGAATTGGTCATCAACATGGTTATTACCATTGGAATACTTAAGCCAGCTCATAAGGCCAGAAGCACTGGGCCAACCAAAAAAGACTTCGCATACACACGTTTCTCAAGTAAATAGCTTTGTCTTTGTGAGACTTCTATTATTCTAACTTAATTAACAATATTATTAATTTACAAACTACCAAACTTACTCAAAACATATTTTTGAAGCTTTCTTTTATATTTTGATATGTTTTGTTATTTCCTTATTCCCTCTGGAATATCGTTAAAGATCTTCATTGCACTGTACATCATAGCTTTTCGAGATTTCTCCTTCTTCTTGAATGGCAGTCTCATTGTATTTCTTTTGTATGATTTTGTATGACAAAATCCAGTAATTTAATTCTTAGAATATATAAGAAAGGCATACCTATATATAAAAATTATAAAATATAAATAATAAAAAAATTCAATTAAAAAACCCCTTTAAATTCTCAATACATATTTATTTTGTTTCTCAATATTCTTAACGATTTATTATTAAATGTTCGATATCCATGAAATTAACTTGTAATGTAATTTATCCCCCCATAAGCACGAGCGTCAGCTGTTTTATGGAGAGTAAAACGTTTTTATTTTGTGAATATAATTGAATGAATTGAATTCAAGAAATTACGTATTATAAATAATAAACAAAATTAATGTAAAAAATATACAATATTATCTGTTTGCATATTCCATCTTATCATATGAGTTTATTTAATATGGTACTGATATTAGTAAACCTGTTTTTTCACGATATTCTTCTCATCTCTTTATTTTGCCGTAATTGCCTTTTTTACCAGCCAAATTCTGCGGTCAAAAGCCGATAAAATTCTGCTGCAATTGTTTATATGAGGAACAATAATAGAATCAATAAAAAAACTTTGTATAAAAACACAATTGATTGAATTATCAACATGTTTCGGGGCTACTAGTTCATTCATCTAGATACAGCATATTCAACCAAATTCTTTTTGCAAATATCTAGTTCCTTTTTAAATTTGTTTTCAAGTATCTGATTGTTTAAATATATGTATAATATTAAAATGAACCAAATTCCTTTCTTTTAATAGTAACGTTTCATTTTTTTTCATATTGGTTCTTAATTAATTATTATTATTTACTTACCATCACGCCGTTTTTCCGTGGGGGTAGGCAGAGGAAGCATAGAGCGCCACACTTTTCTGTCCCGACATACAATTATCGCCTCGTCCACATTTATACATCTTCGCATGTAAGCTCGACGGTTGTTAAGGGTTCTAAAGGGACCATCTTCCGGTATATGGTTAATCTGGTTATGCTACGTTTTCTGCGGTCGCCGTGTATTTCTGGCGCCATCAATACTTGCATTATATATCTTTCTTACCATTCTTTCCTTATTCATTCGCTCAACATGCGCAAACCATCTGAGCGACCCTTTTAATTAATTATTCAACATCCATTTTTTTATTTATTTTTGTTAATATCTATACGTACAATTTTAATTATAAGTATATATTGTATTATGATTAAGAGACCCTCTGTCCTTACATATGTTAATAATTCAATAAATGGTGGTTTATTATGAAGTGTTTCCTTTGTATCAATATTGATAATGTTACCACAAAGTTAATTTGCTGTTATTGAAGAAATAATAATCGTTCAGAGCTCAGATGGAGTTACACATAATCTCTCCCAAACAATAAAGTCTATTATAATCATCATATAAATTAAGAATCGAGTAATCCGTTAATTCTTATTGAAAATGGTTCGTTATTTATTTGTGCTTCTCACGTTACACATTTCCAAAGAACAAACAAATGATTTAGTACAAAAAATAACATCGTGAGTCTGAAGTGCCGAACAGGAGCGTCGCTTGTTAGCCCGGCATTACCCGGCCCACTGGTGCCCACACTGCCCACGCACTTAAGCGAAACAAAAGCGATATTTGTTTCACGATCACACGTGAACTTGTCCATGCCCACCGCAGTTGTGATACCGGCTTAAGAAATTATCTGGAGCTTTGCGCGAGAGCGATATAGCTTTAACCCTCGGTACGCATGTAAGCAACTATGATATCATATTGTGTATTGTAAGGAATTGTCTATTTTATTACCCTGCTTATATTAGCTTCACGTGTTTGTCTGGACTGAATTTCGTATTCGATACTTCACCCGCTTCCCAATGTCTAATTGAGCTGAAATTTTGCACACGTACGCAATCTTGAATCTATTCACTAATTTATACATCATAATTAATGAATCAAAGTTTCATATGAAAAATTAGTTGTTACGCTCATCAAAATATGGCGTTAGTTTCCTACCGAAGAGATTTTGTACGCTGGGTAATAAATATTAAGACTAAAAAGTAGAAAAATATTTTAAACAATTTTTTTTTTATTAAAAAACACGCTTAGGTATATTGAAATGTACTATAAAGTAAAAAATAAACTTTCGGCAAAATTTTTTTACCTCACTCTCCAAATAAAAGTGAGCGCTTTCCCTCCATCAACAACAGAATTCTGTAATCTTTTTCTATGTCGTAGGTGCCCACCTTTAAATTAGTTTAAGTTAGTTAGCTAACCTAAAATATAAATTTCATATCGCACGTTTTCAGAGCTGTATTACATGTTAAATTGGTTCAGTGACGCTGCGCCGCTGACACTCAAGTGAGTGTTGCGGTGCGGCGCGGCCACACAAAACCTCTTCACTGTCTCTAGGTGCATGATGATGAAAGAAGCATGATTTATTATTATAGGTTAAGCAAAATAATGTTACAATGATACATACATAATTAAATACAAATTACAAAAAATGCATGTAGTTTAATTGCATCAGTATTTGACTGGGAAAGGGTTAATAAATTATATGTAGTACATGAGACTGTTGTAACCTTAAACATGACACAAGAGACAGAGAAGGTCGTGGCACAAGATGCGCGCAGTTGAAAACAACACCTTGGTTACTTAAATATCTCGATGAAAATGTAAATTTACTTTTTCATCGACTCACAAAATCGATTATCTATGAACTGCGTATAGATACAAAATACTTGGCTTCAAAGTAAGCATAAATATACATTTATTGCACTCCAAGACAAAGATCAAAAATTCTTATCATTTATTACTTCACTAGGCGATTATCCCGCATTATGCACGGTTATACAATTTTATATCTTAGCATGCATATTCAATGTTAGAATAAGAGAAAACGCTGAGAAAGATTATGTGTAGAAAAATGTCTCCGATGAAATATTTAGTTCATATCAGAATATGATTTTTTTCCGTATTGCTGTGTATTTAATATTCATATTCATTGATATTCATTGATATAAATATGAATATTAAATACCAGCAATTCATGTCTCGGAAGAATCCGGGAAGTAAAGCAAGATACGTGTATATTTTTAAATAGATATATTATATAATTTTATTGATGAAATATTGTATTTTTTGATATAAACATAAGGAGTATTCTTCTAGAGGTATAAGACTTAAAATGAAATAAATCACTGGTAAAAAAAGCCATGGTATTGGATTTGTTAAATTTATAATTTTATACCGTTATATTATTTTTGTAAGTTTGTTATTCGAATTGGCAGCTGATTTGCGCTCAGTTTGGTTTGAAATTTTACCATAAATAGACGACTTACGCAAGAATAACTCTTGATCGTGCAAATTTATTTCGAAAAAATTGGTTTCGTAATAATGTGAATTGGTTTCGTAATAATGTGAACACTCAAAGCATAAAATTATCTTTCCAATGATGCCAATACTACGGCCATTACCGCGATTTTAATGAGCTTTATTTCATTATACTAAATTTTATTTTATTTATTTTTATTTTCTGTTTCTCTTTCTTATTATATCATTCATTTCTTCTTTGTATCTAACTTGTTTACTGATATAGCTGACCAGGTCTAGTAAATTCAACCTAGTTACGCTGCAATAAAATTAATATTATTATTATTAAAGTTCTACACCTCTAAAAAACATCATATATTATTTTATGGTTGTAATATGGTATTTTTTGATATGAACATATCGAGGGTATACTTGTGATGACTCCGGTAGATAGTGAGTCCTGTTAAAATTATTAAATAGTTCTAGATGTTCAAAAGATGAATTCAGTATTAGGATATACTATAAAACATCGTGAGATAATTTCCGCGAGTTGAATTTATTATTATATATTTCATTTCGATCTCCTGGTCGCGGCCAACCACTGTGATGACCCAGCTAGATAGAGGGTCTTCCTTATCAAAAAAGTGTGGTTTTGTTAAATATAGAAATCCAATATATCTCTTGGTCCGGCACCAGAGTGATGTATGAGGGGGTGGTCCAAACGTATAAGGATTATATGTGAGCGCGCGACGCTCTGCATGGCGCGAGAGGGGCACGACTGCGAATTGCGTTGTACCTACATAATGAACGCTGAATAAAATATTATACTCTTCTATGAAATATTATAAATAATGTATTCTGTACAATATTAATGCTCTGCCAGTGCTAACTATACATTTAACTGAAAATAATTATTCTGTGAAAATTGCGCTTTTGAATGCAATATTAACTAAAAATATTAACTAACATCTTGGGTTCGCATACGAAACTGATAATACCTAATGCCCTTTGCATTTACTAAGTGTATTACCTAAATGACCACAGCTATACCATCCTGTCCGTCAGGGACGAAACATAAAACACAGTTATACTTCTAAAGTATAAGTTATAATAAGTTTCTATATAAGTTACGCGACAAAAATACCTATTACAGTCGGGCTATGAATATGAACTATTTCCGCCTCATAATGGCGCTTGGCACCAATACTAAAACCTTTACTAGAAATAATAAATGCGAATAAATCTCGATAAATATAATATATACTATTCGTAATACGTCGTAGAATTGGCACATGATTCGTCTAATGGATGAAGGATCCCGTTGTGTATCGTAATAACTTCAAATTCTTTTACAGGAGCAGTGTGGAAACGATTGCATAATAATACGTAATATCTAACGAGTCTAATAATCTATACATTTATGTTATAATAAAATACGTTCACCTAAAAGAATTCGTGTATTAGAAATAAAATATTTTGGAACGTTAGCAAAATCGTTGGAACGGCGCAAAGGGAAAAATTCACACATATTAAATAACACTGAAATTAATAATTATAAACAGTTTGTATTAGCATATTCTTACCTTGAATGGTTCCATCTTAGACGTGCATGAACCTGTTCATATTAATTCCGTAGGGAAATAATACATATATTTGCTATCTACGAAATACGACATTTTTGAATCGAAACTTCTTTATAAATAAGTAGATAAGGTCTCGGGGATGGTTTGTTCGAAAGGATTCTACAACAGCCCGTGAGTTTATATGAAATAATAGTTTCTTTGAATGCTAAATTTTGGTTTTTTAAACCCTCAGCATCTCTGCCGAGGGGGGTTAAGGCTCCGCGCCCGCCTAAACCCGGTGACCAGCTTCCTAAGTGACTAAATGGCCCCCCTTGTTCCTCCGGAACTTACTGCATCCCGAGACTCTATCTCTTCTTTACGAGATGTGATCCTGTGACGCCTCTCTTTTAGGCTTATAATTGAGATGTACGCACTCTTTTGGTACGAGTTTCTGATGATGGGTGTTGTCTTGAGGCGCCTTTCTTTTAGGCCGGTGTTTGAAGAATCATGTACTCTTTTGGTACGAATTGATGACGACATTAGCCTCCTTTGCGGGCATAGTCAGCGATGTTACAAATTATTGTGCAATCTCATTATGCCTTTTCAGAGCGGCGTCCCACGATTCTGCATCTTGCAACATTTACTTTGGACAAATGTTAGAGTGTTAGTAACATATTTATAATATCCCAGCTATTCCATATGAGTGAGTGATTTTTATATTTATTCTGGCCCTGTCTTTCTTACAGAGGACGAAATAGAAGTTAACGTTTCCTATCAAGGTTTTACAGCATTCAGGCATAAAAATCCTTCCAAAGACAAAGGGAACCTTTTATGGGTTATGTGGCCCTGCGCCTGGTGAGGAAGGAGGTCAGTTTAATGACGACCCCGAGCAACAAGGAGGGCCCCGCCTTTAAGGGACCCTGCAGGGGCTTGTGCGGGTTCCACGCCCAAGTGCCGGCAAGCATCTACGCCCCAACCAGCTAGCTACTTGTTAAGCTAGATGTACCGAGGTACTCAAATCATAAAGAGTTAGCTGAAGACCGGATTGCGCAATACTTATGCAATACAATTATTATAAGGCTACTAAGCGTTTCTTATAGAATTATGTGTATTCAATTGTTAGTACAAATAGTTTAAAATATATTCGTTCGGAAGAAATTCTCATACGATTTGGATTGATATCTGATTACTCAATACATAACGCGTCGACAATTATTATGAATCTATTAAGCGCTGCTTATAGAGCTCCGTAAAATCAATTGTTAATACAAATGGTATGAAAATCCCCATGCATCAAAATATATTCGTTTGGGAGATATTCCCGTACGAATTAAACCAATATCACACAAGAAATCGTGATATTATTCACACATAATTGCTCCAATCTTAAATCTTCCCAAAATAAATACATTTCGATAGTGAAAATAGTTAACCGATAGATAATATAAATGTGTTCCTTAGCTGTTACATAGTGGCGGTATGATCCTCTCTGGTACTGGCGAATGGTAGATTCCTCCACATGTCCGGCCAGCAACTCCGTCCGCAAATGATGTTCTGAAACTGAGGGCTCTGTCAGTAGTCTCTCGGGCAGCGCTTCCGCTCGCAAGTCTGGTCTCGAACTGAAGGGGCAGAGTATATCGTGTTCGCTCCTTTTATAGTAATGATTGCACCATACCTCCGAAATCCACGCTAGTGCAGTGACTCATCCTATGAGCGATGACTTCACCGCCGGAGCCCGCCATTGGCCGGATTCAGTCATCAGGATGGTCGCCACCGGCTCAACCCGTCGAAGGCATAGCGCGCCTGTGATTGGTCCGTTTCGTTAAAATAATGGTTAAGCACCCGCTACACGCGAGACTTACTGTTCTGATTCATAAATAATAAAGGCTCGTTCGCACCTACTCACAAGGTCGAGTCTATTAGGATTGGCAAACAATATTAATTTAACACAAAATTATGTCTATGGTATAATAAAGATCTAAGAAATATTACTTGTATAGCTGAATATTCAATATTTTGTTAGCTTCTTGTAATACATAGAATCTTAAGAAGAAATATATCAGGCTTTTACTTTTAAACGATTCAAACCAGAAGAAATATATTCTTGATGTCCATACTTGGCTTTTTTTTAATATAGTTATTTTAAGATTTTCTAAATTTATTAAATCTATCTCTATGTCGACCATCACATACTGACAAAAGGCATTAAGTCGTAAAATTCTAAGATAAAAAAAAACAACGTGCAGAACAAAAATAATTATCACCGTCATAATTTTCGTTATCACATCCTAAGAGTACAGTACAAGACTGAGCCATTCTAATTAAAACTTAGACTCAAAATAGCATTTCAAAGACCAGTATTAATTTTTTTTGACAGCTTAACTTGAATAACGATCTACAGCAATGTCTAGTAGAGGCGTGCAGTGAAAAAATTGAGGCATGATATTTTCCTGAGCGTACATTTTGACAAGAAACGTAAATAAATTACATATCTCGCAATATTCCTATCACAATATTTGTTATACGAGTTTCACTCAGATTTTAATACTGTCAGATAAATATTAAATAAAGATATATTTTCCTAATATATGTTTTCGTAAAATTTATGATATAATGTTCTCAATGCACGCATTTACTGTCTAGAGGCAAAAATTGTTCTAGCAGAAAGCATGATACGAATTGAGTGTTTTCTGTCAGAACAAAAGAATATCAAAATGATTTAATTATTTTATTAACTTAAAAACCAGATATCCTACGAAGAAATGTGTTGTATCAGGATATAAAATAAAATATAGGTAAATCTTCCCACTTAAAATAGAAAATCATCAAAATCTGACTTAATACTTTCTGTTATTATACCCTCGATACGTGCCATAACAAAGGGTTTGTTTATTTTTATCCACGGTATTCAATTGTACGATTTGAACCTTGTCAATGCATTATGTACAGCATGTCCCAGGGTGATACACGTCACCGCGCTCTTTAGCTGAATCATCGGCGGATTTGCATAGGAAAATCTCGCCTTCGCCCGCATGTCGGACCAGGCCCAAAGCATGTTTGTCCCATAACACAGCACTCCGGCCATTACCATAAACGCATATCATCGGGTTGCATTCTTCGCCACAAATATTTATGTTAATCCCAGGTTCACGGTAACAAACGACATTTTTGACGCCGGTTCGCGCCCGAGAGAAAGGGCCTAGAAAGAGACCTTTTTACCAAGCTTATATTTGTCTGGGCAGAAGTTTATTATCGATATTTCACCCGCTTTCCATTATCCAATGGAGCTGATATTTTGCACGCAGATGTATTCTTGATGACAGTACATTAATCAATTATCAGACTCACCAATAAACAATTAATCCATAATGATCAATAAATCAAAGTTTTATACGGGAAATTAGTTAATGAGCTCACCAAAATATGGCACTAGGTTCATACTGAAGTGATTTTTTTACTTGGATAATATTAAGACTAAAATGTATAAAATTATATTACATAAAAAAAATATTCGTTAAAAAAAAGATTATATGTAAATCTATTAAAAAGTGAAAAAATTTTCAGTCGAAAATTTTCGCCTCTCCAATAAAATTATGGGCGCTTCCCCCCTCTGACTTGGAGAGTGAGTAAAAATTTTTTTGGCCGAAAATTTATTTTCTACTTTTTAGTCCATTCAGTCCTCCAATTTCTCTATATTAACGGAACATTTAAAATTGTACCCACCCTCTAAGCCTTTGAGTATTGCACGCTGGGATTCGCCAGGATATATTGAACATTTTTTTATTAAATCTGAAACATCTTCAATATAATATACATATATTATGTATGTATTTTGAAAAATGAAAAAACTTTTTATTGCGAAGTTACAATATTAGAACAGATTTCTATAAAATTTTAAAACAAATTAGGTAAATCAATTACAAAGATCTACAGAATAAAAGTAACTGTATATATAATGCTATGATCGATAACATAATACTAAAAACAACGGTTTTATCATTTTTAAATTAACAAATTGAAGTCTCAATATATTTTACCAAGCAGACGCGTTACTCATAATATTTAACATAGTTTATAGGTATGTATATAATATAACTAAATATAAACTCGTCAAAAATGACTACTTTTATTATATATTTCGGCCACCAGTTAAGGCTATGAGAACAACGCTATCTAGAGTAGCGTAGCGTCTTGATTACGTTAGTTATGAACATTATTAAATAGATAATTATGCTATTTTTGCTTCTCATACCTCACTACTATATTATACCTCATATATCTCATTTGAGAAACCTAATAGCGTTGATGACATACATTGTTACGCACAGAATTATACTTTTTTGTACCTCATTTTATACACCTTATCATTATTTCTTCCATCTGGTAGCATTAGTGATCGATATTATTGCAAAGAGAATTATATATTTTGATTAAAGATTAATACCAATGATACAATACGCAATATAGTTATTGATGTAGCTATTAATTTTACTTTTCATTAAACTAATATCATAAAAAAATATCTAATTTATAGTTTTTATTGCAAAAAAGTATAAAGTCAATGCTTTCATTTTATAATTACAATTTTGAAATTATACTTATTTTGAAAACGTAATGAGATCAGCTATTAAATGGTAAGTTACAGACGGGTATTAGAAATTATTGCTATTTGGGGAATATATAGGATTAAAATTGGATTTTTTTTCTTAATTCCATAATTTCGAATAATTATTATTCGAACGCTTTAGGAACTCGGGCTGATAGAATCATATACTATATATAGTGCGGTTGCAATAAATGAATCTTAAGTAGATATGTTCATTTTATAAAGGTGAAAAAAATAATAAAATATTCAAAAGTAAAGTTTCGCGAAGAAAAATAACTTTGAGATTCAAAACCTGGTAAGGAAAACACACGAGATTTATTTTGTATACAATGCATTTATCATATTGATAAATGGATTTTATATAGTACCTATTCAAGTCTGGCAGTGGAGGGTGCGGAATGTTCTTAACACACTTAAAATATGGCGTGATAAGGAACGTACATTTCTATATTTTCAGCTAAGTGAGGAAACATTTTTCCATTTCTGTACACAAACTTCTGGGACATTGTAATATATATTTATTTGTCATTTTAAATCAAGAGATTCATATAAATTTGTAATTATATTATTGATAGATTAAGCGTTTACATTTTAGATAATCATATATTTGCCCAGTTTGTATCAAATAATTATTTGCGAAAACGAGATCACGCGCTATTTCATGTCCCAAAATGCAGAACGGATGTAATGAATAAGCACACCATAACGCGTAGTGTGCAACTCCTAGATGAATTGTGCAATCATGTCGATGTATTTAATGATAGCATTGAAAGCATCAAGCAGAAGATCGCCTCCATATAGGTACTCACTCCAAGTTACAACTTGCATAGTAAATGGAGCAATCTGTTATGCAATAAAAAAATAATAATAATGAAAAAATGTTCACATTGTAAAAGTTTATGTACCTATATAATGTATTGGAGAATATGTCAAATTTATTTTTTATGTCACTGATAATTGTATTTTATAATCATAATTACAGTGCATACATAATTTATGTGTTATTTTATGTTAAATTTTTAATCACGTAAAGTTAACATTGTATAACGAGAATTCCAAATTTGTGGTCAAAGATCATTAAAATGGATGTAAAACATAAAATTAAACACAAATCACTCAGTTTTATTTTAATAATAATGTCACCACAAAGTTCAAGCATTCCTTCAGAAGAAAAAATATTCTTCGAACAATTAATGAAACTCTACATGAGTTAAATTATTTTTTATATTTTATTTCTCAACTTTCAAGATTATCAGAAACTCTCATCGACAGATAAAGTATCATATTAACCGGTCAACATTCAAATATAGAAGAAAAAACATTTACTAGGTGGAAACACAAATAATTAATTTCTATAAATTATAATTATAATGTCAACACAAAATAATTTTTCTGTGTTTGAAGAAGAAATAATTAATTTATTAGATAAATAAATTTGAACTGGGGTATTAATTTTCTTCTCTTCTCCTCCTCTCTCAATATTCCCATTACATCAACCTTTACAATAGTAACTCCGGCTTCTTTTGTCAGTACCTACTAAATTAATCATTTGTGTTTCCAATCAATCCATGTTAATAAATTTGGATTTGAATCTAGTAAATTGAATACTTCATCTGTCGATGTGATTTTTTTATAAAAAAGAGATGTGAATACGCAATACATGTCACATCAATATTCTTAATATTGTCTAAATAAGCTAAACGCTTATGCTATGAAAATAGGACTAACTTGCTGGTATCCTGGACAGGGCTCGAACCACCGACCTCCAGATCACTAGGCGATCGTCATAACCACTACACCAACAAGTTACTCTGATAGAGATATTCTGATATTTTCGAAACTTGAGTAGTATAATATAAAATATAAGTAAACTCAGGTAGATACAGCATAGTTTATGTTTTTTATCCATTTTAATGATCGTTGCGAAAAATCTCTGCAATGTTAAAGCCACATTCATAAATGATATAGGTATTAGTCGCCGATATTTTGAACTACCGAGATAATCTTACAAAGTCATTTTGGAATTTGAAAAAATAAACACATTTGCAAATTGTTCACTGATTTGTATTAATTGAACGTTTCTTTCATCAGAATTGTTATGATATGCGTTAAGCCGATCCTGGCTCCTAAGATTTTTCTTAAATGTGACGCGGTTGTTGCGGAGTGCGTTCAAATTTACCGGGGTTAAATCTCGCACTCTGTCATGCTTTAATGACCTCGAGATCTCCATACAAACACTCCCCGAGTACGATCCGACACCATAATTAAATATTTACGATTTTATCCAACGGGTCATTACTACCCAGCCTTGCACGGCATTTTTTCCGCCTTGATTCAGACTCCATTAGAGGGCATAAATCACGCGCAAAGTGTAACATATTTCCGATTGTGTCGGTAGTCCGCCCGTCTCGGCGGTCCGCGATACATTTATTTACGACTTCGTTTTGAGCATATTATTTCATCGTCAACTTCGCGAGGCGAGCCTGCGACTTTTCTCTCGCTGAAGGAACGAAATTTATTTTCGGCTTGTTGACATACTCGAATATTACATGCATATTCGTATACAGGTATATGATTATATGTGGGGTATAAAAGCAAAGCCAGCTGTGATATTCCTTTATATGGGAAGAGTTTCACGAGCGACTTGCATATTAAACTCGTAGGTAATATTACAGTCCAGTCCTGCCTACAATGCGACTAGCTACGGAAGCGGCAGTATTGCGTGTGCGCGATCGGCCCGCCGTGCGGCTGTCGGCTCGCGAAATGCGAGCGGGAGAGAGCTAGTTTCCCGTCTCACACTAGCAATATCCAAAAAATTAAAAAATGTTTTGAATGCAGTCACTAAACATTACTAATTTTAAATGTTCTGAATTCTATAATTTCATGTCTATCCCTTCCAAAATTATGTTTCCTCTAAATTTATAAGCTGTTTCGTATAAAATCTCGAATACAGTATCAGTATAATCTCGCATTTAATTTTTTTAAATATTGCTACTTTTGCTTTTATACCTCACATATATAATATTAGGTTAATACCTATTTTACCTGTGTTAAATAGAGTGGGGATTGGGTCACAGCACAAAAATGAGCCTCCTCGCATACATTCAAGTCACATTTATACTGCAGTTTAATAATTAAGTTAGTTGATAAATGTGTTTTCTTAAAACTTAAAGCAACATCCGCAGTTACATCATAAATATTGTGTCGAAAAATAATTACAGAATTCAATATTATTTTAAAGAAATAATGATGAAAATAAAATTGAAAACAAATCAAAGTACTCGAAAGTCTATTGACCTTGTAGGCCTTAGATAAATAAATCCCACGTATAATGAAAACACAAACACTTGAAAGCTTTAGATGAATATGTCCAAAGTACTCAAATCTCACATAAAAAGAATTTTATGTTATTTAAAATCAAAAAATATTTATAAGTAAATGTTTAATAGCTATCTACATACAAGATTTATTGACAAATTTGCATTTTTTCACCTCTAATCACAAAAAATACGCCAGTCACCTCTTAACATTTTTTTGACAGAAATGGCAACCATAGATTTGGTGGCGACCATAGATTTTTTAACCGTGTTTCCCTCCCCAGCCATTTTGATATGCTGCGAAAGCAATGCATCTATAACCTGCATTGGGATTAGATCTGCCCTACGAAACAATCACAGATTACCCAGGCACTACTTCCTGAAGCATTCAAATGTACTCCAATCCTCCAGACTGAGATGCGGACTAGCAGATAGTGTCACCCCGAATTCCATGTCATTGTAGCTAAAAGGATAAAATCTTTGGCAGCTAACTCTATTCCTTCCCTAAGAGTAGCGAAAGTTTTGTGGTGGTTGAATAAATAAATTTTTTGAAACTGGAAACACCCCGGCCCCCGGGGTTGCGAAAATTTTGTGATGGCCGAAAAATTTCCGGGCGAGAAAATGAACAGTTCACTTACAGATCAAAACGCCATTGGCTATTAAAAATCAAAAATTCACGTGGACGACTGAACGATTCAAAATAATCAGTTCACTTGACTGAACGACTAGTTGAATGACTGTTCAGTTAACTGAACTAAAATTTCCATCTCTAACTGCACACCGCTGAGTTAAATCTATTTTACTCAGCTGAATAAATAGAAACATGCGTTACAATGCCAATATAACACTTCTTACATTACATAAAACAAAAATCTATTTGTATGATATATTTATACGAGTATAAATAACAATTATAAACTATCCACTTATTTGTTTCCACTAAAATTCTTGTCTTGTGGGGGTACAATGCTTAAATTAAATATACAGAAATTGTGTTTTTTATATACATAAAAAATAAAGTATCAAAATGAAAATATAAGTGTTTCCGTGCCGCTTGCGCATGCTCTTTGCAGCCATTATTGAATAAAATAACTAATATAATCTACAAAAAATATAAGGTAAAACATGGGATTTTTGTAAAAAAAATCTATTAATTTTCGCCAAATCACATCATCTCGCGACATATATTTAGACGTAATAGCATTAAATATCACGTGTAAGACGTTCCCCAATGAAACCACTGAAATCGTGTAAAAACCACGCGAAACCAGTAAAGTGATCGAGCCAGTTAATGTCAAAATGTCAAGCTTGATATCGTTTTAGAAATAGTAAATAAAATAAATTATGAACAAAATATTACATGATAAATCATTATTACAACGTAATGTTCATTCCTTTATTTATATACAGGAAACAAAACTATACGACTTTAGTATTACCAACATAATTATTTGAATGATAACATATTGCGCACCGGTTACAAAGTCTAATAACAATATTATTAGGTTCCAAAGTAATGTTACGACATACCTTAAAGCATTAAATCCAAACATTAATATGCACTCTTGGCAATAAATATGATTTTGACGGCCTTATTGCTTAATTTCCCAGCGACAACGATCTCTGGTGTTTATTTGTTTCGGCGGCAAATAATTTTCCCGCCTGTAATTACCCACGTAATGGCTGACACTAAAAGCAGGGCCTCTTCAGCCTCCGAGAATCCCCTTCCTTCCTGGCCCACACCAGATTCTACAATAATTGCCAGTGCAGTAATCAAACGCACCTGGGTATTAACCGATACGAAGAAGCCGTAAATTTAAGGAATACTATTTAAATTTTCATAATCTTGAGCGAATGGAGTAATCAGTTTTACAACATTCAAGCGAATTTACGTTTTCCCAAAGAAGTGTCTGTAAGCTTCGTTATTTTACGCGGCGACTGAACGAGGTGTTAATAACTGCTAGAGGCCGTCACAATATGCGCCAGGATTGTTCGGCTTTCGCGGCGATCATGGTTTTGAATTACGCTTAAATCGATCTTAAATCTTGGTAAATTCAAAGATATATGCAAACTCTTACGACGCCGGATGTTTTATAATCATATCCTTGTATTGTTATGACACTAGGTGCTTTATAATCACGTCCATACATTTTTATTACGATGGATATTTAATAATAATTTCCTCATTATTTTACATATTATAAATTGTTACGTACCAACAACAATCTGACAGTGGATTCGTTACGTTTTAAACATATTTATTTAATACACTTTACACGAATTAAAAATAAGATAAGTGTTAGTTGTTAAGATTTAAAAACAAGCTGTAATATCTGGCAGATTAAGTGTAAGGCATTGTATGATAAATAACCAAGAATTATATACAAAAAAAGATAATAATATTTATCTAAATATTTGAAAATGTTGAAGTAAATTGGCAGTATTTGTTAATTTGTTTATTTAAGGTGATTTACGGATTGCAAGAAGAACAAATACCACAATTCTTCAGGAACGCTGTTCTTAACCCTAGAGGGCTACTGTTAGTCGTTTCGACTAACATGGACGGTCGATCTATTGAGTGTATCGTGTTGATACTTTGTGTCAACTCAGTCACCGACAGGACGTTTGAAGAGTCGGCCATGTCACGCTTGAGATATAATATAGAAGCTATTTATATGAGAAACCTGTATGGAAGTCTTTTATACGATGGCCCAGGTGTCATTACCAATTGCGAAATCTATGTATACTATTTCATGCGAAGGAATACAAATGTCTCTAGCAAAGTCTTTTCAAATATATGGAAGGTTTAATTTGGAATATATATACAACTCTCAAAAATTTGATAATGTATGGTGTTCTTACAATGGAATTGGTAAATGTTGCATTGTGTAAAGCGATCACATAAGCCTGCTCGAACAGGTTTTAAGCCCTGGACACATATAAAAGACTTACATACACGTTTCTCATACAAATAGCTTCGTCTCTGTGACACTTTTAAAATTTATGTTAATTAAATCCGTAAGTTCTCAGATGCACATAAAAAATATTGTCAAAGAGGAAAAGTTCTGACTTATTTAGGGATTTTAGCTGACATATTTTGATTTTTTTACTATTCAGTAGATGCACATAAACAGTAACTATATATTGTGTATTACAAAACGGAGAATTCGCATCAACAATGTAAAGAATTAAAATAAAAAAGACCTGGTAATTAAAAGCAATATTCCACAAGGTTCGAGACGTGACCGGAGTCTTGCTGCATGTTCTCGCATAATAATACCCAGAACCGAAGGTATATTGAGTACAGATAGTTCACAGAATAGTGGGCGATTATAGAACTATGCTCCTAAAGTAAGAGGAAACCGAGCAAACCCATTCTCAAGCAAAATTAAAATACAAAACATATACATGAATCATCCACGCAGAACAAGAGTGCAGTTTTTTTAGTCATCCAGGCATTGCATTCATTGCACATCATTAAAAGAGCGATTAGATTAACTGGAAATGTTGGTTTAGAGAAATAAAAAAAAATCTTTTGTTTTTGACATTCATTATGACAAATATTTGAGTAATCACACCACTATGGTATCCTGCAATTTAGGTAGAAACTGGGTAATTTTTTATAAGGTGGTTATTAAGAATTAACTGTTATTTTATTGGAAAATCAAAAAAAAAACAAAAGGGCGCGTCCTGTCCATTCCCGTGGAGTTCCTCCGCCGTGACTGCATGATGCAACATTTTCCGGTGCACGTTCCGAAACAAAAAAGAAAATTATGTACTTATTTTGAATTTTTTTTATTTATTATAGTCAAATCATAGTACATAATTTCATGAATTCAATGAAACGTTCATACAATAAAAACTTTTTACTCATCATAATAGAGCTGACGCTCGTACTTATGGGAGGAGTAATCACATCAGTTCATTTCATGGATATTAAAATTGTAATAATAAGATGTAAAAAAATTGAAAAACAAAATAAATAAATATATAGTGAAGCTCGTGTGAACTTCAAGGGGTTTTTGAATTTTTTTGTTCATTTTTAAATTATTTGAATTTTTATTTTTTATTTTTCCGGTAATGAATTAAAAGCTTTAATTTCTACAAAGATGTAATGATTCTGGGCTGCGCTTTTTTTATATTTAGACATTTTTAAATTTAGAAATGATTTTGTAGGCCTGGAAATAACAGAACCCATGTTTTTCTTTAAACCGATTAGGATAAAGGGAAAGAAGAAGATGTAAGTCAGCGTTTTAGTATTACGTCCTATATTTGACACTTTATTTTACTTTATTTTGCAATTCAAATAGATTACTGGAGATGATTAGAATAAAATATCGAATCCCGAGGGCAAGATCCCAAGATAACTTTTCCAAAAAAAAAATTGAAAATATCCATTTTTTACTTCGTCAGTTCTACTACAGACCTCACAATCATCCTTGTATGACCTTTCATTATTTTTTGACAACAGAAAATGAACGTTTGATATTTTTGAAAATAAACATTTTCTTTAAATCGAGTGCAAAAATATCCATTTTACCAGGTTTTATGATATTTTGTCATTTTGATCTGCAAAAGTTTCACATTCACACTCGGGGTGCGATATGTGAAAACTAATGCTAAATATTTTTAGCATTTAGCAGCCCTTACATAACTCTCTCAAGTATAATCTTGTAACGAGATGTTAAATAGATAACGAACATAGTATGTCTATATACTCTATAATGTCTTATAGTATGTCGATGACGACGATAGGATCAAAGTCTCTAGGGCCTTCTAGGATACACTATTGCACTCTGATATTATCTATAACATTCGGTAAACGTCTACAAACATCTGGAAACTTATAGTAAATACTATAAAATAAAATATTGTTCTCGAGAATTCGAAAAACACAGTTGCGCAGTCAGTTTGTTTTGACGCTATCGGTGTTAAATAAGCCGCGTATTGCGGCTTATTTAACACCATGTAATGGCCATGGAATGACCAGTCGTGAGATATTCGGAGTGACAGATATTTAGCTAAATAATCGAGCGGAATACCTAACTGATGAATTCGATAAAAGCGACTTCTCTTCTACTGATAAATAAAGTATTACCCAGCGATAATAAAAAGTGACAAATTGCGAAATAGTGTAAATTCAATAAAAGTACATTGATTGAATTCATGTTAAGTGACTTTGTTAATTTGATAAATTAATTAATCAATTTTAATATAACGCTAATTCATTTTCAGAGATTTCATTTGTTTCCCGTAGCCACAACCCATGACACTATAAATAGTTCTCTATTATAGTGTCGTGTCATCAGTATTTATATTTTGAATTATTTAATTTTTTAACTTAATGTATCACTTTTGAAGTTTTATTTTTAAACTGTGGGACAGTGGTATAAAGTACCGAAATTTTAATATGTTTCACAATTCGTAAAGGTACGTACCACAATGTTCGCAAAATATAATTTTCACCGTATCGAAAATAAATTTCAGCAAACAAAATATTTATCGTATAAATGTTTGCTTAGCTTAAATTTTAAGCATTAAAATAACATTTGAAAGGAAATTCGAGACGTGCCTGGTATCATGTTTCACAAAAAAAGTGCACAGATGTGCAAAGATAATATAATTCCCCTTCCGCCTCTTCCGAGAATAGACAGAAGAGGTCAAAGGGGAACAGTAAGAAAGCAGAAATATCCAAAAATATTGCAAATTATCAAGAAAAGGAAACAAATGTGGGCAACATCTGGCGGTGCCGATGGGAAGCAGATTTCGGTCGTAATACCGCATTCATAATACCTTTTCTACAAACTTCCTGCCGTACAACCTCGGGCAATTTGAATACACCGAGTAGTAATGCCCGAATCGTCTTGGTGTAACGAATAAAACATGCATGTAAGGGAGTAAATAATTTTGCCAAGTGCCACAGCTGAAATAAAATTTAATATTTGATTGTACACGTGAGATATAACTTATGCTTTGGTATTATTTATCGGTTTTGGGGTAAACCCTAATCTTTGATCTGCCAAAGGTCAACAGATTTACAGAAAGATGCCTAGGCTTTGTAGCAGCTGACTTTATGTATATTTATTTCTGCCTACAAAACTAATTAACTTATTCAGTCATAGACTAAAATAATTTATTAACAAGAGTGATTTAAGTCTTTAAAAAACAAATAAGGTAATAAAATTTTAGATACACTTAAATTTATTACACTTACAAGTGATTAAAACCCGAACTCAGAGTCAATACTTAGATGATTTAAAGGTTAAGGTTCGCCTTAGAAGCGTAATTTTCTGTACAAAATAAATCTGAATTCGGGCCTTAATCGCATTTTTATTATTTGGTAGATACGTCGTCAGTGTGTGATGGATTTAACCTGCCACCCTACTACAAAGAAATGAGAAAGAAAATAATAATTATATCGAATATCTCAAAAGAACTATTTAAGATTAATTTATCGCTTGTATGCGAGAGAGTTGCGACTGCTCCACTGGAGAAACGAAATTGGTTCAAAAATAAATAAATACTAATGATGGCGTATTATAGATAAGTTGACTGCGCCCCTGGCGGAACGAACATTTATGTGTAGGCACGTGATTGGTCCAATTTAAAAGCATTTTTTTGAACCGACCAATCGGCTCTTTCGGACTTTGTAAGAGTATAGGTGTAGAGTCGGGAATGAAAGTTTATAAATAAGCCGACAGAGTGAAAAAACGAGAGAGTGTTTGACTGATTTTCACGTAGGAAGTTATGCTGTAGATGACGCTTGGGTTTTGAAAAACCTCAGTGGATACAGTATAGTTCCTGACTAAATAATATTAGAGAATAAATTCAAAAAATAAAATAACGTGCCTTCGGAACGAGACAGCGGTGAAACCAGGGAAGGAAGGAAGAAAAAAAAACAGTGCTTCGGGTTTCACCTTCCACATACACGGTGAAACCAGGGAAGGAAGGAAGAAAAAAAAACAGTGCTTCGGGATTTCACCTTTCACATACAGTGAGTACCTTTCATGTTATACATTCCGATGGACTTTTATAACCTTTTCGTTGTTACAAATCATATTTTAGATTCTGTATAGACAAATTAGATTATAACTATTATTTCAAGTTGTTGTGGTTAAATCAAAAAAAAAACGGGAACCAATATATTTTAGATTCATTATAAATAATGCAGTTAGGATTGAAATAACAAGACTCGTCTTGCGATGGCATCGTTCAGTTTTGGTGGTAGCAAGCATGGAGTATAAAGACCATGATATACGTCCGACAATGGGTTTATAAGTAAGGCTTTATATACCTGAAAAGGAGACTGCCCGAAATAACTCATTAGGTATGACGTTTGGTCCGAAGTCTGTGTTGTTGACCCCCGGAATTAGTTCGGCGTGATTTCTGATGGATCAGTTATACTAGAACAACCAAGAGTTATCCAATATATTTTAGATTCATTATAAATAATGCAGTTAGGATTGAAATAACAAGACTCGTCTTGCGATGGCATCGTTCAGTTTTGGTGGTAGCAAGCATGGAGAATAAAGACCATGATATACGTCCGACAATGGGTTTATAAGTAAGGCTTTATATACCTAAAAAGGAGACTGCCCGAAATAACTCATTAGGTATGACGTTTGGTCCGAAGTCTGTGTTAGACGTAATTCAAATCATTTGAACGCAAGAGAGGGAGCGAATGAAGTGGGTTGATTGTTTTGGGTTTGCCCCGCTTTTTGCCAAGGAGACGTTCAATCATGAGGACAAAAATCCATAATTACGTGCATATTCCCTATATATAAAGAACTAGTTCTAACTAGGGAATTTCAAGAAGTACAGATGGGTCATTCCTCAATGGGGCGAAATTACACCTGTACTTGATTGAAGGAAGAAACTTCTGGGTGAGAGCGCTGTGATTTCGAAATATTTGATTCTGACTTATATGAACGGGAGGGAGAGAAAGTGAATCGGGTTATTAATTATGCGCAACCGATTCAGGATACACCCCTGAATATTGCGATTTCGTTCGGACGTTAAAAAAATGCTTCAACGATATTTGAAATAAAGTATTCCCGTTATCTACACGAATTATTTTGCTCAGATAACTCGTTTAATTATTGTATAAATATAGTCACATGGTCATAGGAAGTTGGTGAGGTAGATTTATTCACTACGCTTTGGATATCTATGAATGTATTGACACATGGTTAATATATTCTGTTCACGTAGAATGTTCCATTGGTTAAACATACTTGTCTTCATTCTACGAGGAGGAATTCACATTTTCATTTACCAAGAAATTATCTTTATACTCCACAGAGGATAAATTGCAATAATCAGCTTTAAACTAATAACCAACATTCTTCTAGACGCAAGGACCCCTAAAAAGAATTAGATGCCACTATTAATATCTTCCAACTTAATCTTTAGACGCAAGTGATCCCTAAAGTTTTGGTATACCTTGGATTTACATTTTCCTCGGAATGCTGACGATTTGTCGAGGCAATGGAACATACTACGTGGCTATATCAAGATTTAGCTTCGGGTTGTTTATCAAGGTAAAGGAAACGCCAGAGAAAATGTATAGAAGGAAGTTTTTCATGGCATTTTAGGGGCGGGACGATGGGGCCCCTTTACGCGGAAACCGAGGATATGTCATTACCCACGGACATCGATCCTCCTTTCCATAGATTCATTTTTAAAAACTTGTTAAATAAATTCCTAACGAGAAAAGTGAAGTTCTGTTAGCGACAGACACCACATACTCGGAAGTAGACCTATTTTCAAATTATTAGACTCTCGGTTTGCAGATAAATACAGTTTCTACCAAGATAACCAATCCAGAGGCGAATCACTGAAACAATCTGATTATGTGTTTTTCTCCAAACTATAAATTGTATATAGAAGCAGCCAACAAAAGTAAGCAAATTTAAAAACAAAATGATATGTAAATGTGCCTTTTCTTTCAGATATTTTACGGTTCTGTTATGGTTAGTTATTCCAGTAAATGTAAACTCTAAACAATAAATTTTATACGTATTGTAGTCAAGTCCGAATTAAAATTATAAGTATATTATTATCTTTGTATGTGTAAATATAGAATTTCCAACACGTTTTCTGAAATATTAGGGTTGCCACGTGCGTCACAATAGAGGGGGAGTTATAGACTAAAGACGATATCACGAGCCAATAACTTAGACGTTTCTATAGTAATTGAGTGAGAGTATAGTGATTTATTTATTTATAAATTAGGAAAAAAACGACATCATGAGCCATTTAATAGATAATCTAGTATAGAGAGATATCCTGGTAAACTAGGATAAAAGCCATTAGGTAGTATTTGCATTTAGAATGAAACTTGCGATAACTTAATAGGATTTTGATATTAATTAAACATCGATAAGAAACATTACGACCGCATCGCGTTCTTACAAAATAATCCTTTCAGTTCATTCAAAACGGATAATTCTAACCTTTTATCTACGTAGAGATACTTATAGGTTATTATCTATTTTATAATGTGTATTTCGGAACAGTACGATCGAGATCAGTAAGAGTATTTTAGGTTGCGTATCTGAATTAGAACTTATATTAGATGGTTTATTAATTTCGGTTAAATTTAAAAAAATTTTAGTTGGTAGCTTCGGTTCGGTGAGCCAAGGCTCAACCACCTTATACACGGTTAGGTCAGGTTTTTCACAGTTGCGCCGGGACCAGGAGAGAAAACGTTGTAAAAGTTGGAAAATGGATATAAACTTATTAGTGTTTCGCTCCCGTAATTGGGCCTCTTAGCCTGTGGAAACGAAAAAGAAATAAAATAAAAAAAAAAAAAAATTATAATTTAAATTCGAAAAAATATTTGATATTCCTTCGTGTCCTGTATCTAGCCATGGAACAGCATTACGCGACATTCCACGGTCGAGTTTCAAAATGGCGGACTCGGCCGAAGACACATTGTGTGAGATTCAAGTTCTAAACTCGGTTCTGATCACTTCTAGTTTGTTCTAAAAAGAATATGGTTTCTGAAATATAAACGGGCATATTTTATCGAGGAAAGAATTTTGTGTGATGTTGGGCGATATATTGATTGAAACACAAATGTTTCTTTGGAATCTTTCTATGTTTATCGCGGATTCGATTGTGTCGAGTTATTTTGACATTTTTTTTCGCATTATGTAAGAATAATAAATTCATTAATGGTTGGAATATGTTTGTACCATCTGGAAAATGTGCCGTAGGCATAATTTCAAAAAAAAAGTTTAAAATTGAAGGAAAAAAAACAGTGAATGACGCGGTATACTTGAATATTAAATATAGTACGTCGACATAAATAAATAGTTCACGTTAGTTAAAATTGAAATCCAATAAGATTTATTTATTTGCATTTTTCATGTATGATCATACTACATAACTTAATTATTAGATATTGATTTAGAGACCTTTCGCTTTCTGACAGATAGAATAAATAAATTAGTTAGCTTTAAAGGAAACTCTTGGATTGAGAGAGAAATTGTTCTAGAAGCGCGGGTAGTTGTCCAAGTATTCTAGCACTGTTGCGAGGCCGTGTGTTTCAAAATGGCCGACAACCGATATTCGAATATTACAAATAATTTAAATAATTGTTCATTATAGATTTCAACATTATACTCGGTTATAATGTTGAGAAAAAAAAGCTTGTTCGAACAGAATACTGAAATACAGATATTGAGATAACTGTCAGCTTATTTATATGAGAGACTTTGGGGTATTTTCTATAATTTAACTTTGAGCTGTTTGTAGATTTAAATATTATTCTGAAAAAAAATCCATAAAGGATATTTAGATTACCGTGTGTTTTGCAGTTATAAATGGACCAGATTCCTTGATATTCATGCACCATTTCACATTTTAAACGAAATATAAATTTTATAAACCTTAAAGACCAATATTAACCATTATGCTAGTATAAAGAAAAAACACAGAGGAATAGAAAGTACCGAAAATACCATTTCAAGAAGCATTTTTATATAAAGTATGTCCATACAAAAAAAAATAGAATTTTTAAGATAGTTAAATAAAATAATTTCCAAGTCAAGCCTAGATTGAATTGTTTCCTGATTTTGCTATAGTTAACTTTTAAATTCATATTATCTTTAGGTTGAATCGTTTCCTGTTAAAATTATTAACTCATAATTAGATTTTCCTATCTAAAAAAAAAAAAAAAATCTACATTGATCAGAAAGAAAATATTATATTAATTAACTCTAAATACACGAGTAAATATTAAATATGGATAGTTTATTATGAACATTTTTTGTAATTTCAAAGTTTAATATAGAAATTGCGCGAACTTTAGTACAGTTATTTATCAAAATATGTACATTTTTTACGTAAAATAAAAACACCACCTATAGACGGGATCAAGGATTAAAAATGCGTCTTAGCTATAAATATTGAAATATGTGGAAAGGGTTTGAAAGGTAACCGATAGAGGGTATTTAAAATAAATAATAATGAAATAAATTAAGTTCATCATTGTATGTTCACATGAGATATTATTATAAGATTCTTCGAATAGATTACATAATCAAATATTAACGGGAAGTCGGTGACATAACAACATTGGTATAGTTAAGTTTACAAATAGGGCGTGACGAAACATTTCATAATTACAAAAATCATAATAAAATCATAGCTTTCTATAAAAAAAATATGAATAATTGAAATACAATTCTTTTATTTTATTAAACATCAACGCGCTGTTTTCCCGTGAGAACAGGCAGAGAGTAAGTAAAGCCCTAGCTTACGTTTTAATATCTGTTTGTGTGGTTTGTTTACGCACTCGTGGAATGAAACATTGTATAGCGGAACCATCTTCCAGTATCTGGTCGATCCGATCGTGTCACATCTTTTGCGGGCGCCTTCGTCTAAAGTCACCACAGTGCATAAGATGCGCAAGTAGTCTTGTTATTCATTAATTCGCTCCAAATACTGTAACGTCTGGATGTTTCGGTTCATTTTATTATCACGAGCCAAAAGACCGGTCTTAAATTAAA
Organism: Agrypnia vestita; assembly: GCA_016648135.1. Classification (NCBI taxonomy): domain Eukaryota; kingdom Metazoa; phylum Arthropoda; class Insecta; order Trichoptera; family Phryganeidae; genus Agrypnia; species Agrypnia vestita. Next base: position 2,410 of record JADDOH010024073.1, on the reverse strand, counting down.
TTAAAAAAAAAAAAAAAATCATTCCTTGAATCTAATTTAAAAGGAGTTACCGCACATACGTTAAAACATTGCCCTATAAGCGAAAAAAAAATTAAGTTTTCATACTTATTATAGGTTGAGTATATAAGGAAAAGTTTTGAAATTAGCAACTATTTAGTTATAAATGATGACCATAGTCTGAAGGAAGGGAGCTAGAACAATATTTAGAAATAAAAGTTATTCTAGGGGAGTAGGATGTTTTCTGTATGTTTAACAGTAAGAGAGGAGAGAACTAGACTGTATTAGACTAACGTGTGGTATTATTTTACTAATAGATACGGGGAAGATATTCATATCGAATCGTAAACATAAATCGCTACGATAACAGACCCAAATAAGATCCAAAATAAAAGGGAGGTGAAAAGTATATAATGGAGGAGACAGGGGTACGGCCGAGTACTAGCAAAGGGAAGAAGCGCCAAGAACCTACAATTAATATGGAGTTGATAACGGAAGCAATCCGAAATGCCGTAGCCCCTATATTGGAGAAGGTAGTAGCCTTAGAGAATCGGAGTCATTTACAAGATGGGATTGATATGCAGCAACGAACCGACACCGAAGAGATAGGAAACGGAAGACAACTAATCGAACTGCTGCCGGCGCAAGAAAAACCCCGCTATTCCGGAAAAGGACAGAATCCTGTTGGATTTTTAGAAGACCTAAAGGACTACATCCGGAAATCAAGAAAATCAGGGAGGGATCTGGAAATAGCCATGGAATGCTTAGCTGGTGATGCTAAATCCTGGTCCAAGTTATACAAGGAGCGTTGGTTAACCTTTGAAAATTTTGAAAAAGATTTCATTGATACCTATTGGGGTGAAGTTATACAAGGGAGATTGAAGCGAGAACTTGCCAATGCCAGTTGGGATTCCATGGGAGGAAAGAATATGGTTGCTCACTTCGCACATTACTGGGAATTAGCGAAAGCTTTAACCCATTTAAATTCGGAATCTACAAATGTCAACGAAATCATGCGACATTATCCAAGAGAAATACAATCTCTTTGGTTCTCTCGGGGAACGGGAACGGCCATAGAGGCAGTAGAACTCTTGAGGCGACTGGATAATATGGTAGCAGTCCCGCGTCGGTTAATGAGACCAGAACAAGAATTACAACCAAGGATGCAGGATGTGCGAGAACCACCGTCTAGACAAGCTCCATCGCAACGGGAACGACAAGCCAGAAATTGGAAAGGAAGCAATAAAAGACCGCTGAGGCAAGAAGTGAATCAACTGGAATGTGAATATGGAACTTTGAAAAGACAGCGAAGAGAAGGGTTAGAAATGCCGAACCAAATTAATTTCACACCAGCTGAATCCAACAATGTAAATGAAGAAAATCTGGAGGGAGAAGACAGAGCAGGAGATTTGGAAAACTACATACGATCGGACCAGTAGGCCAAAATCTGAATCGTACATCGAGAGGTCTGGAAACAATGGGAAAGAAACACATAGCTATGAAAATTATGATGACGCAGAAATGGAGACCCGGTGAAAGTTTGGGAGTAAAGGGACGAGGTATTACGACTCCAATTAAAATTTATTCACGATGTGTACGAAGCGGACTAGGATACGAAACCGAGAGAGTTGGAGAACGAGAACACATAATCGAAGAACTAGTGCAAACCTTTAAAAGTATTAGTGAGGCCTGCGTGCGAGTCGGTGCATTGAACAACGAAAGTACGTTGCCCGGATTTAATTCAATTTTTGATGACCCTGATTATATAGAAGAACCGAATAGGGAAGGGCGATGTTTGCCTTTATTACCCGAACTAAAGGCTAAGATAGGGGTAATTGAGGTAAATTGTCTAATAGATACAGGAAGTCAAATCACGTGTGTTTCAAAAGATTTCTGGTTGGGGTATTTGAAAAATGAACAAAAATTCCCCACATTCACAATAAGTGCTATACAATTAAAAGGGGCCGTAGGACAAAAAAGTCAACAGGTCACCACGATGGTACTTGTCCCCTTAGAGTTCGGAAGATCGATTAATATATTTAATACACCTTGTCTAATAGTCCCGAGATTAATCAGGCCATTCATCTTGGGATTTAATTGGCTTGAAGAACATCGCGCGATAATTAAATGTGGAGACAATTCCCAATTAGAGCTAAATGGAAAACAAGTAATTTTACCCCTAATACAAACTAATATAAAACGAAATGAAATATCGCTACCGATAGCCTGTATATGTGAACAAGAAAAAAAAAAGTAATAACCCTATTGACATTATAAATATAAATAAATTCGTTAAAGAATTAGGCTTAGATTTAAGATTAGAGGAGGCATTAAAGGAAGTTTTAGACAAAAATATCAAGGGATTTTCCACGAAACCAGGAAGAACGAATCTATTCGAACATAAGATAATTAT
>JADDOH010024072.1:0-22332 GCA_016648135.1 Agrypnia vestita | reverse complement strand
AGTGCTATACAATTAAAAGGGGCCGTAGGACAAAAAAGTCAACAGGTCACCACGATGGTACTTGTCCCCTTAGAGTTCGGAAGATCGATTAATATATTTAATACACCTTGTCTAATAGTCCCGAGATTAATCAGGCCATTCATCTTGGGATTTAATTGGCTTGAAGAACATCGCGCGATAATTAAATGTGGAGACAATTCCCAATTAGAGCTAAATGGAAAACAAGTAATTTTACCCCTAATACAAACTAATATAAAACGAAATGAAATATCGCTACCGATAGCCTGTATATGTGAACAAGAAAAAAAAAAGTAATAACCCTATTGACATTATAAATATAAATAAATTCGTTAAAGAATTAGGCTTAGATTTAAGATTAGAGGAGGCATTAAAGGAAGTTTTAGACAAAAATATCAAGGGATTTTCCACGAAACCAGGAAGAACGAATCTATTCGAACATAAGATAATTATGCTAAATGAGGATCCTTTTTTAAAACGCTCCTATCCGATACCGTATGCTTTTAGGAGTAAAGTAGGAGATAGAATAGCTGAAATGGAGGAGATGGGATTAATTAAGAGAGAGGCAACCCCGTTTGCTAGTCCCTTAACCTATACTCTAAAAAAGGACGGGAGTGTAAGAATTCTATTAGACGCGCGTGAATTGAATACTCGAATGCAAGCGGATATGGAGAAACCGCCCTTAACTTCAGAGATCCTACAACGATTCCATGGGGTTAAATTCATATCGACGTTGGATTTAAATAACGCATATTACCAAATACCCCTGACAAAAGAAAGTAGGAAATTCACAGGGTTTTTGTACGACGGAAAATCTTATGTATACCAGGTATTACCACAGGGATTGAAAACGTCCGTAGCCAGTTTTAGTAGAGCAATGGATGTAATATTGGGGCCAGAAGTACGTGACTTTTGTGTAAATTATCTAGATGATTTAGCAATATTTACTTCTGGAAATCTAAACCTACATTTGGAACACATAAATAGGGTCTTAACTAGATTGCGAGAAGCAGGAATGACTTGTAGACTGGAGAAGTGTCAATTTCTACATACAGAAGTCAGAATGTTAGGGCATATAGTAACACCAGATGGAATACGAATGGACCCCGAAAAGGTCAGAGCGATACAAAATTATCCCACCCCTAGGAAAATCAAAGAGTTAAGGGCGTTTTTAGGGTTAGTGAATTTTTATCGACGATTCATAAATAAATTCGGGGATGCGATAACTCCATTATGCGAACTATTAAAAAAAAATAGGAAATGGGCTTGGACACAATTAGAACAAGAAACATTTGACAAAGTTAAAATCCTTTTTTTACAGAGCGTTATTTTGTATCATCATAATCCAAATAAAATTTATTATTTACAAACTGATAGCTCGGGGTACGCCATTGGGGGTATACTATACCAACTTGATGAGAACAACGACCATCATGTCATAAGCTTTGTCAGTAAAAAATTTACTGGGGCTGAATTAAATTGGACGGTATCCGAACAGGAGCTATGGGCCATTATTTATTGCTTAAAAAAATTTGAAACGTACTTGAGAGGGGTAGAAATAATTATAAGAACGGACCATCAGGCCTTAACATTTTTAAAGGGTTGGAAAATGCATAGTGGAAGAGTAACGCGATGGATATTATATCTAGATCAGTTCAATTTTAAAATAGAATACGTAAAAGGATCAGAAAACATAGGACCGGATGTAATCTCACGTTATCCAGAGGGCGTGGAAATAGTACAAGATAATAGTAAAATTTATCCGGAAATTGCGTCTTTTATAGTCAGTGACAAAGCCACTATGGAAAAAAAACTATCCAATTTAAAAAAATTACAACTCAAAGACGCGTATTTAATGGATATATTAGCCTACGTAAGAGGGGTATACGGTCCTTATAATCAGATTATTATGAAATACGCAAAAAACTATAGGGAAGAAAATGGTGTGTTGTTTTATTACCCTTTTCAACAAGCAAAAGTAGCTGCCATCCCTTTAGAGATCCAAAAAGGACTCGTCCGTTTTGTGCATGCAGAAACAGGGCACCTCGGAACGTACAAAACAAAGAATGCCCTGAAACGAAGATACTTCTGGCCAAAAATGCAAATTTTGATTAATAAATTAGTAACCCAGTGTAAAATCTGTCAATTGGCAAAACAAAACGGAAGATCCATGGTGGGAACCAATAAATCTATAATAACGAATGACGTCGGAGATATAGTAATGTCAGATTTGTACGGTCCTCTGCAACGAGGAATAGGAGGAGTACAATATATATTAGTCATACAGGATGCCTTCAGCAAATATATTAAACTTTATAAATTAAAATTAGCCAATTCTAAAGCGGTGATGCGATGTGTAGAGACATTCACTGGGGTAATTAAAACAAAAAAAATATTAACGGATAATGGTCCCCAATTCTCTTCGTCAATTTGGAAAAAGGGTTTGGAAAGATTAGGGTTTACGGAAATGCATACGTCTGTTCGTAATCCAGGCCCAAATGGCACTGAGAGGGTCAATAAGGAGTTAGGGAGGATTTTCCGAACGTATTGCCACGAGAAACATACACTGTGGCCGAATTGGATTAACGATATTGAAAAGACATATAACGACACAATACATTGTAGTACTGGTTTCACCCCAAATGAGGTCGTTTTCGGTAAAGAACCAAAATACTTACTGGACAAATGTATGAAATATAAGGAAAATACTATCAATGTAGATACCGTGAGATTAACTGTTAGGAAAAACACCTTGAAGAGTGCTAGAATTAGACAGCAAGCATACGATAAAACAAAAAAAATAATAGTATATGAGATAGGAGATCTGGTTAAATTACGAAGCATGACGAAATCTAATGCATTTAAAAGGGAAATAAGTAAATTTTCACTATTGTTTGAGGGACCGTACCTAATAGCTGCGATACCTTATAACAATACATATACCCTCGTTTTCCCAGAAACCAACGAAATAAGGGGAGATTACTGTGCTATACATCTGTCGCGCTTTTATGAAGGTGAAAAGGAAAGCGACCATTAAGGAATACAAAAAAAACGGGTAGGCGTTTAGAATTTTTTTATATAATAAATAAGTAAAACTATGGTCAAGGATAAAATACACGAAATCCGATGCACCGACTCGAACGACGAACTCCTTGTTATAATAGTGAATCAAATTTAAATTAGTTATAATTGAGATCCATTAGAATTATTTTAATTATACTTTAGTACGCATGTATTTATTAATTACTAAATTAACGAAAAAATATATATATATATAATGTACAAGAGCCTCCCTCTTTAGGATTATTTTAAATTTACTTAAAGACGCCTGTCATTTATATGTTACTAAATTAACGCTGAAAGGAAGCCCTCTGTTATAAATACCATTTGAGAGAAATTCTAATTGCTTTACTATAAAAAAAATATGTATATAATAATAATATATGAACTAACTATTGTATAGGGGAAATTGATATTAATATGTTTAATTGTTGTTGTTATCTGATTATTACTAAACTACATTAAAAGAAATTTGATTACAACTTACACCTAAGAGTTTAAATTCCGATATGTATATATAAGGGTTGCAATAAATACTTAAGGAGCGATGGTGACATAGAATAAAAACTATAAAGACAAAAAAAAACACCCTAGAATAAAAAAAAAAATAAAAAAATAAAAAAAAAAAAAAAAAAAAGGGGACCTAAATGGTGTCGTATCCCTTGCTTGTGCAATCAAACAATACGAAAGCCAGAAGGAAGCTGTGATGGACTTAACCTGCCACCCTACTACAAAGAAATGAGAAAGAAAATAATAATTATATCGAATATCTCAAAAGAACTATTTAAGATTAATTTATCGCTTGTGTGCGAGAGAGTTGCGACTGCTCCACTGGAGAAACGAAATTGGTTCAAAAATAAATAAATACTAATGATGGCGTATTATAGATAAGTTGACTGCGCCCCTGGCGGAACGAACATTTATGTGTAGGCACGTGATAGGTCCAATTTGAAAGCATTTTTTTGAACCGACCAATCGGCTTTTTCGGAGTTTGTAAGACTATATGTGTAGAGTCGGGAATGAAAGTTTATAAATAAGCCGACAGAGTGAAAAAAAGAGAGAGTGTTTGACTGATTTTCACGTAGGAAGTTATGCTGTAGATGACGCTTTGGTTTTGAAAACCTCAGTGGATACAGTATAGTCTATATATAATCTTAGAGATCTTATATAGATAATCGGAGAGAAAGTGAATCGGGTTATTAATTATGCGCAACCGATTCAGGATACACCATTGAATATTGCGATTTCGTTCGGACGTTAAATTTTGCTTCAACGATATTTGAAATAAAGTATTCCCGTTATCTACACGAATTATTTTGCTCTGATAACTCGTTTAATTATTGTATAAATATAGTCACATGGTCATAGGAAGTTGGTGAGGTAGATTTATTCACTACGCTTTGGATATCTATGAATGTATTGACACTTGGTTAATATATTCTGTTCACCTGGAATGTTCCATTGGTTAAACATACTTGTCTTCATTCTACGAGGAGGAATTCACATTTTCAATTACCAAGAAATTATCTTCATACTCCACAGAGGATAAATTGCAATAATCAGCTTTAAACTAATAACCAACATTCTTTTAGACGCAAGGACCCCTAAAAAGAATTAGGTGCCACTATTAATATCATCCAACTTAATCTTTAGACGCAAGTTTTGTTTTGGTATATCGACCTAAAGTTTTGGTATACCTTGGATTTACATTTTATTCGGAATGCTGACGATTTGTCGAGGCAATGGAACATACTACGTGACTATATCAAGATTTAGCTTCGGATTGTTTATCAAGGTAAAGGAAACGCCAGAGAAAATGTATAGAAGGAAGTTTTTCATGGCCATTAAAGGGGCGGGCCGATGGGGCCCCGAATAGATTATGTTACGGACAGGACAAAGCCTGCGCCTACCGTCAGGCAACCGAACTTTCGAGTTCTGTAGTTGACGTAATCACGTCATATAAATGGTAGAAATTTCTGATGTGAATGAAGCAGAGCAAAGGCCCCTTTCAGGGCCAACACCGATCGCCGTGACCCGGTTGGGGATGGGTACCGTGCCGAGGACAGCGCGCGAGTTCTCGGCTGCGGTGGTTGTCCTTATACGTGTCTCGACGTCAGGCGGCGGCAACCGAGAAGGGGGGAAGCGAATTGAAAGGAAGTAGCTTCATAAAATCACATCTCGCTGGGAGCAATAAAAATGCGTACACGACATGGGCTGAAATGTATATGTTTTTTACTGAGAAATGTTATGTGAAAATGTTAATTTTCAGATTCTCAGAGTTTCTAAAATTATGGAATTTATTGAATTGTTTCAGAGATCTCAATGAGACTGAATCACAGTTGTATGTAATAAAAATGTCGCATTTCATTGCTCCAAGTTGAGGAGAGAGAGCGGGAGGTGATTTTATTCCACATGTAGAGCATTGATGCCTGGTTGCCATGACAACCGGGTATCATCATCATCAGCACTTGGTCACCCCCTACCCAGTCGGGCGTGAATACCGTGTCTAAGTCGGTAACCTGGGCGACAGGTCTGGAACTCGCAATTAAAATATGAATCGAGAGAAATGATGCTCTCGGAAAGTAAAATTACGCCTCGCTTTGAACATGTAAATGTGTTGTACAGCGTGATCCAGACATGTCTTTCATACTGGCACAATATTGTATTATAAATGCTAATGAATGTCTCTGATTTCAGAATTTGGAATTCCTTGTTGAAATCCAGGAGCTTAACAGAATTGCATCATGACTGTATGTAAAAATGGAATGTCACATTTTATTGTTCAATAAAAGAGAAAGCGGGAGGTATTTTTATTTGCGTAAGACGCAAGTTTGCCCTATTATCTGAACCATTTTGGTTGAACACTGAAAGTAAAGTCATTTTAAAATCCCGGCAAATTCAGTTGCCGGTCACTTTGAAGAAATTACATGGTCAAAATATTTTATGAAATTTACCTAAAATAAAGAGTTGACAAGTAAATGCACACACACACACTGCGCGATATAGTGAGTTATCGGCAGTGATATGGTAAAAAACACATTTTTTCTGATAATTGAATATCTTATGGGAATTAATCAAAGTGAGATTGCAGCTCTCACACACTTAAAATCAAACTGAAACCTTTTTTACAGTATTCTCAACAAGAATACTTCTTAAGTTAATGTGTTTTTACGCATGTAAAGTTGTACCGGGACGCCGGAGAAAGCTAAATGAGAAAGTTTTCTCCGCGGCCCCCTTTGAAGGCATATAGCGCAAGTAATATTTACATGACAGACTTGAAAATATTACTACAAGACGCGCCTAGTCAATACCTATCCATTGGTAATACTAAGACATCGATAAACATTTGGTCACTAATTTTTAATGAATTTAATCTGACCACCACTGAGGTAAATTTCCGCCGGAATCACAAAAATAGAAATAACTTTTGACAGAAGTATCCGATCTTGATGAAACTTTTTGCATCATGATCGCAAAGTAAATACCTATTCAGAGAGTATACACATGCCTATGTAGGCTCATGTTTTGACTTGGAAGAAAAATTGACCTTTTGAACTTTTCTTAAAAGCGCGATAAGTATCAAAAACCACTTTGTCCAAAGACAAAAGTGGTATCAAAATACTCGTTAGGGCGAGTACTATGCAGTAATCATAGAAAGCATCGCGTAACAATTAAATTACCTACCTTTATGACCTGATTTAACTTCGACCCTTCACGGTCGACATAATTAACGCATTTTTCATGAATTAGTAGGACCTGCAGGTCCGATGAACTGTGTCACGGCCTTATGCAAGGTCAGGCCTATACGTGACATAGTTTGTAGCCCTGTGGGGTACATGCAAAACCTGTAATTAACCATTTTTTTTGTCTTCAGACCGAGATCAGTACAGCCGCTCGCGGGTCTAGTTCCTAGAAAGCGCCGCGAGATGGCGCCAGTCGCGGTTCAAACCGCGGCGACAGAGAGGGGAGATTTGGCTCGCTCTGATTGGGTTACGTAACATGCTGTCATATCGTATCTTGTAAATCTCTGAGAATGTTATATAATAAAAAGGTTTTGTAGAGCGGTCACCTGCTACGCTTTACGCGTGGTGATTTAAACGCTGTCGGATCACTTTCATCTGCATTTTATTTATCTCCCGATACCTATTGGAGAATTCTGCTGGGACCTGACTACTGTAGTGAATCTACGATCCAGCCTCCGCGATCTTCGGCGCCTCTGGCTGAGAATTTTGGACGACGGCCGGCGCTTCTCTATGACGAATTTCGCATCACAGCGAAAGTATGCTGTTTGACACGAGACACCCGTGCTGTATTTCTTCGGCCATTACTACGCTTCTTGGCCGACGGAGCGGACTGAGCGGACCGCCCTATATTTTGTTTGTTCTGTCCGGAACAAGCTGGTCCTGTCGAGATGGAATGCTGAGCTTCGCTTCACCACAGCAGAGCAACTGGCCGTACTCAAGCCAGTTCACCGTGCCTCGCTTCACCACAGCGCAGCCGAGAGAGAAGCCGCCTTCTATGAGAGCCAGCGGCGACCTGAGGCCCCGACTGATGCACGATCCTTCACGGGGGGAGAATCCTGATGACCTGATGATCCACGACGACCCGGATGGTGCCCCTGATGGTCCGAGATGAGGACCAGTCGGCGCCAACCTGGAGCAGCCATCGCAGTCGACGGCACCCCGAGGAGAGGTGCCCCCTCCCCGCAGCGACTGTGAATGCAGCCAGCAGCGCCCTGACGTGAAGGGCGCGGTCCAATGCAGTGACGGCAGCGGTCCACCACCCTCAGCGTGGACCACCCGACCAACCTAGAGCGGCCAATGCTGACCTGGGCCGACGCCGGCCACACCCGCTCCGACCTATGGTGGTCAACTTGCCGTGCCTGTCGGTAGCCGCCAATGCCAGCTAGCCAGTTGAGACCTGAGCTGGAGGTGCCCTGCCGCAGCCGACAGGATAGAACGCCAGAGCACATCATGGCGTAATAATGTAAGTGACACTGCACACACATATATTTATTTTTTGGTGATGGGTTTGAAAAGGTGTAGCATAATGGCACACTTCGTTGAGAAGGAAGAGGGCGGCAAAGGCATGGCCTTCGCCTCAGCGAAGTATAAGTGGCGAAACAAGCCAGTTTCAATTCATTTGAAGTTTTAGAGTTTTGAAATTTTAGAGTTTTGAAATTTTAAAGTTTTGAAATTTTAAAGTTTTTGAAATTTGAAAGTTTTTGGAATTTAAAAGATTTTTTGAATTTAAAAATTGTTCAAAAAGTGAAAGAATTTTTGCCATTATGGGCCTTTTCTTAATGAATGAAAATGGAGGGCGTGAATACTCCGCCCTGCCTCTGATGTTAAATTTCAGCCACGCCAAAATACGTGTAAAAATACGTGCAAAAATACGTGTAAAAATACGTGTAAAAATATGTGTGAATATATACGTGTGGAATACATAATATGTGTGAAAATATAAATGTCTGTACGGGTGATATACATATGAGATGATAAGTGTGAAATATGTTTACATTTAAAAAATGTTTGAAAATGTTCTCATAACCCGTGCGACCAAATTGCGAAGCGGCAGCGCGGCCCCCCAACGACCGCTGCGGCGCACCGCGAAGCTATAGAGATGCTCGCAAAATCTAAAAGAATTGGCGCGCGAAGTAAAAACTTTGCACGCGCGATGAAAGTAAGATGAAGAAATAATAATAATAAAAAATAAAATGAAATTTTATAAAGTAATTTTATTTTCAAATATAAAAGTGAAAAATGAAATTTTATAAATTTTATTTTAAAATATAAAAAAGTGAAAAATGAAATTTGTGAAATAATTTTATTTTCAAAAATATGAAAAGTGGAAAATGAAATTTTATAAAATAAATTTATTTTCAATATTTATTAAAGTGAGAAAACGCGCGTGTGTTGTGCAACTATGTGAAGGTCACTTACGACCGCGCGCATGTGATAGCCACTCGAAAAGTAATTTAAAAGGTATACTGGCGTAATAAGATCACATATCCGCGCCGCCATGCCCTGGGTCAGGACACACACACACGCATACAGCGGTCGCTAGCAGCGCCGCGGCCGACAGCGATCTGGGAGCTCAGATGGAAGCTCATTTTATCTACAGCGATTTGCTCGCTAAAGAATTGCCGTCGCGGGCGCGTCAAAGAAACGACGCATCGACGTAAATATTATAGAAGGCGCTGCTCGCCAAATACCTACTGGCCAGCAAGAAAGAGACCGCTTGTGAAAACGAGAAAGACGGATAAAATGTGGCATGTGCCGAGGCATACCGGGCGATAATAAATTAATATTTGAAAGTGGCCCCCCATGCTTTGCCAATAGCCGAAAGGGCGGCGCGGGTAGCGACGTTATACCTACCGCATGTGGCACAATGTGGCGATATTTAATCCCAACGAGTCGGGAAAAAATACGCGCTTAATTGATGCAACAAGGAATGCCGCAGTGAGTCGCGGATTGATACGTTTGCACAAGTTTCGGAACGGCTGGAAGTTGCATTGAGCACCGCTAGTTGGCGCAGCCTCCGGCCTAAGCGTATCACGCACGTGAAAGAGAGAGCACTATGCTCGACCGATGAGCACGTCACGCGCGTGAAAGAGAGAGCACTACGCTCGAAGGACGAGCGCGCCATGCACATGGGAAGAGAGAGAGGTACGATGACGTAGTCCGCCGAGACAGAGAGGGACAGCGATAGCAGAGCTCGCACCTCAGCGGAGAGCTTGACGTCACCACTGAAAGTACCTACAGCGGCGGGAACGCGCTGTAGGTACTTCTGCAACGCCTTGCGAGGGCATACCGCGCGATAGATGGGCAAGAATTAATGAAATTTATGGAATTCGCGCGAAGCAGAAGCCTCTCTCTATTCCGCGGATGGAATTGCCAGCGGCCTTCATTACCACGGTAGTGAATGTCGCTAAGAAAATCAAAAAAAAAAAAGAAGGAATTAATAAATAATAAATGTAATAATTTATAGATTATGGCGCACTGTACTATTTAAAAAAAAAATGGTAAAAGTAACTAGACAAGATGAGCTTGTCCAAACAGCCGCCATAGCGCATCTAACGCCTGGCGGGAAATTAAGAAAAATAAATATACCATAAAAAATGGTCGGGGCAATGTAAGCCGAGATCAGACCGAAAGTTGGCCATTCATGATGTAAATTATATATGTGCGTCGAGCGACTGGTCGGGCTGATGAATTAAATAGCTGTGTGGTTTCTGAATTAAATAAAGTTAATAAAAAATACTGGTGGAGCCAAGTGTTATATGTGGATTAGTGTTAAATCAGCTTGACCATGGCTCAATGTGTTATGAAAATGCGCATTCTAAAGTGGCAAGTGCGCCGGAATCGTAAATACCACCACTGCTATACACAAGACCAGGCGCGGCACATGTATTTGGAATGAAATTTGAGACAACACCGACTGAGCGGTGTCACGGTCCGCCAGAAAGAGACGGCAACAACCTGCCCTATCGCGCGGCGGAACGCTTGATGTCAACATAATGAAAAATACCTACCGAGTCATACGCGGGAAGTGCGAGCGGATAGAAAGCCGCACGATTGCCGCTAATAAAAAGACAGTATGGCGATTCGGCGGAGTAACGTGGCCAACTCTGACAAAGATTGCGCGTAGTGCGGTCACGCAGGTAATAGTGTTGATACCGCGTGGTGTGACGCGAGCCTATTACGCACACTCAGAGGAAAAGTGTCAAAATGGAATCTAATGAGAATCCAAGCAGAATCTGGCAAGAGCCGAATTTCATGAAAATGACCAGTCGCTAAGACAAGTGTTTGATGAGCGATACGGTGATAATGAAATTCTTGCTTGGTGATGGGAAAGCCTTGTGCGGCTATTGAAAATATACATATAAAATGTGAATAATAACAACAAATATGAGTCATGCTGAATCAGCATACGGGCGCGAGAGTAGCGCCGCCGGCAGAGTGAGATAGAAGACGTCATCCCGAGCCTTGGGCCGCTGTGCGATGACGTCACTCGCCGCCCGAGAGAGAGAGATAACGATGCGATCGCCAAAGCGAGACCGATGATGGTATCCGCATCCTCCCAAGTGTTTAAAGTTTTACGATAAAATTGGTACATCTTCATTTCCATTAATGTGACAAATTTGGGGTTTTTTCTTGCAATATTATTTGATGATATTTTTTGCGGGAAAAATAATGAGGCATTTTTGTGTAATTTATATTTCCAATGACTGTTGCATTTTATGTTATGAAGTAAGGATCACTTGGGGACGCCTAGGGCGTCATGGTGCACTCATTGTCCGCCTTCCGAGGAGTTGAGCGTACTTGAGACATGCGAGGATCACTCTCCTTTTGAGGCAATCCCCGTGCTTATGTGGGAACAGAAAATATGTGGAATTTAACCTACTTGTTTTATATGTATTGGGTCTCGCTTGAGACAATAAGACCGTATTTATACGGCATTGAGATTTACATTTTTGCCTTGCACAGTGGGGACTGCTCCTGCATGTCGCGAGGGTATGGACGGACCTGGTCCGTGTGATTGTTATTTCCAGAGAAGGAGCGTTCAGACTGCAGGCTGAGTGCCCCGCCTAGAGCGCCCGGAGGGAGGCGCGCTAGGTATTTGGCTGGCGTTTGTAAGTATGAGTACTCACCGCTTGGTTAGACCAAGTGGCAAAGGGCCGCCCACGCCAGAGAAGGAGCAGCCGCCAACTTGATGGTGACCCAAGTGGCGACATGGCTGCAGGAATGAGGTATCTGCTAGCTTGGTGAAAGATCCAAGAGGCAAAGGGCCGCCCCGGGCCATAATGCGGGGTTCGAGCTGCCAACTTGATGGTGACCCAAGTGGCAAAATGGCTGCAGGAATAAGGTATCTGTCACCTTGGTGAAAGATCCAAGTGACAAAGGGCCGTCCCAGGCCTGGTATGGGAAACAAATTATTTGTCACCTTGGTGAAAGACCCAAGTGACAAAAGGCCGTCCCAGGCCTAGTATGGGGACCAAATTATTTGTCATCTTGGTGAAAGACCCAAGTGACAAAAGGCCGTCCCAGGCCTAGTATGGGGACCAAATTATTTGTCACCTTGGTGAAAGACCCAAGTGACAAAAGGCCGTCCCAGGCCTAGTATGGGGAACAAATTATCCGCCATCTTGGAGGAGAACCAAGTGGCGGAGGTCAGGGTCGCGGTCGTTTAGACCTGCGCCAGCTGTATAACCAGGGTTGCGAGCACCTGTGCTGGTGCACGGAGCTCACTCATAGGAAGGGATTCCACCAGGGTTGCGAGCACCTGCACTAGTGGAAGGAGCTCACCCATACACAAGCTGCAAGGCCAAGAGGCCAAGGCCAGGAGGGCCCGGGCCGTGCACTGTGGGGTGCGCGGAACCCGCCGAAGGCAGCGTCCTGTCCTAACCGTGAAGTACAGACAAGACTGCACGGGGGGAGAATGTTACGGACAGGTCAAAGCCTGCGCCTACCGTCAGGCAACCGAACTTTCGAGTTCTGTGGTTGACGTAATCACGTCATATAAATGGTAGAAATTTCTGATGTGAATGAAGCAGAGCAAAGGCCCCTTTCAGGGCCAACACCGATCGCCGTGACCCGGTTGGGGATGGGTACCGTGCCGAGGACAGCGCGCGAGTTCTCGGCTGCGGTGGTTGTCCTTATACGTGTCTCGGCGTCAGGCGGCGGCAACCGAGAAAGGGGGAAGCGAATTGGAATGAAGTAGCTTCATAAAATCACATCTCGCTGGGAGCGATGAAAATGCGTACACGACATGGGCTGAAATGTATATGTTTTTTACTGAGAAATGTTATATGAAAATCTTAATTTTCAGATTTTCAGAGTTTCTAAAATTATGGAATTTATTGAATTGTTTCAGAGATCTCAATGAGACTGAATCACAATTGTATGTAATAAAATGTCGCATTTCATTGCTCCAAGTAGAGGAGAGAGAGCGGGAGGTGATTTTATTCCACATGTAAAGAGCATTGATGCCTGGTTGCCATGACAACCGGGTATCATCATCATCAGCACTTGGTCACCCCCGACCCAGTCGGGCGTGAATACCGTGTCTAAGTCGGTAACCTGGGCGACAGGTCTGGAACTCGCAATTAAAATATGAATCGAGAGAAATGATGCTCTCGGAAAGTAAAATTACGCCTCGCTTTGAACATGTAAATGTGTTGTACAGCGTGATCCAGACATGTCTTTCATACTGGCACAATATTGTATTATAAATGCTAATGAATGTCTCTGATTTCAGAATTTGGAATTCCTTGTTGAAATCCAGGAGCTTGACAGAATTGCATCATGACTGTATGTAAAAATGGAATGTCACATTTTATTGTTCAATAAAAGAGAAAGCGGGAGGTATTTTTATTTGCGTAAGACGCAAGTTTGCCCTGTTATCTGAACCATTTTGGTTGAACACTGAAAGTAAAGTCATTTTAAAATCCCGGCAAACTCAGTTGCCGGTCACTTTGAAGAAATTACATGGTCAAAAATATTTTATGAAATTTACCTAAAATAAAGAGTTGTCAAGTAAATGCACACACACACACTGCGCGATATAGTGAGTTATCGGCAGTGATATGGTAAAAAACACATTTTTTCTGATAATTGAATATCATATGGGAATTAATCAAAGTGAGATTGCAGCTCTCACAGACTTAAAATCAAACTGAAACCTTTTTTACAGTGTTCTCAACAAGAATACTTCTTAAGTTAATGTGTTTTTACGCATGTAAAGTTGTACCGGGACGCCGGAGAAAGCTAAATGAGAAAGTTTTCTCCGCGGCCCCCTTTGAAGGCATATAGCGCAAGTAATATTTTCATGACAGACTTGAAAATATTACTACAAGACGCGCCTAGTCAATACCTATCCATTGGTAATACTAAGACATCGATAAACATTTGGTCACTAATTTTTAATGAATTTAATCTGACCACCACTGAGGTAAATTTCCGCCGGAATCACAAAAATAGAAATAACTTTTGACAGAAGTATCCGATCTTGATGAATCTTTTTGCATCATGATCGCAAAGTAAATACCTATTCAGAGAGTATACACATGCCTATATAGGCTCATGTTTTGACTTGGAAGAAAAATTGACCTTTTGAACTTTTCTTAAAAGCGCGATAAGTATCAAAAACCACTTTGTCCAAAGACGAAAGTGGTATCAAAATACTCGTTAGGGCGAGTACTATGCAGTAATCATGAAAAGCATCGCGTAACAATTAAAATTACCTACTTTATGACCTGATTTAACTTCGACCCTTCACGGTCGACATAATTAACGCATTTTCATAAATTAGTAGGACCTGCAGGTCCGATGAACTGTGTCACGGCCTTATGCAAGGTCAGGCCTATACGTGACATAGTTTGTAGCCCTGTGGGATACATGCAAAACCTGTAATTAACCATTTTTTGTCTTCAGATCGAGATCAGTACGGCCGCTCGCGGGTCTAGTTCCTAGAAAGCGCCGCGAGATGGCGCCAGTCGCGGTTCAAACCGCGGCGACAGAGAGGGGAGATTTGGCTCGCTCTGATTGGGTTACGTAACATGCTGTCATATCGTATCTTGTAAATCTCTGAGAACGTTATATAATAAAAAGGTTTTGTAAAGCGGTCACCTGATGCACATTACGTGCGGTGATTTAAACGCTGTCGGATCACTTTCATCTGCATTTTATTTATCTCCCGATACCTATTGGAGAATTCTGCTGGGACCTGACTACTGCAGTGAATCTACGATCCAGCCTCCGCGATCTTCGGCGCCTCTGGCTGAGAATTTTGGACGACGGCCGGCGCTTCTCTATGACGAATTTCGCATCACAGCGAAAGTATGCTGTTTGACACGAGACACCCGTGCTGTATTTCTTCGGCCATTACTACGTTTCTTGGCCGACGGAGCGGAGTGAGCGGACCGCCCTATGTTTTGTTTGTTCTGTCCGGAACAGTTATTAGCTTAAAACTTATTTTTATTACTTTATTTTTGTTGGGGTAAACATTTTGTTTTTTTTATAATAATTATTGAAGAAGTACAGAATTAATTGTTTTAATTAATAAAAACATTCATGTCATTAAAATAAGTGTTTCTGTTTTTTAATCCTACCTCAATTTACTATGTGACTTCCTACCCCTACAACTGTGACAACCAACCCTGATGCGGGGTTAAAAGCCACACTTCTCTTTTTTCACAAAAAATGAAATGTGTCCTCAATAAATAAATTTTAGAACAAAAACACAAATTAATCATAAAGTGGAATAAATATTCTATACTTTGATATACAAATGTCATTGCTAAACTAAAAACAAGAGCACTAAAAGTGCAAACGAAAAAAATGTGACTTCCATACCCGGTCTCCCCTATTACCTATTAGATTCCCATAAATAAATTAAACAAAAATAAAAATACTCTTTTGATTGCTGAGTCATGACTTCACGGTGTGAAAATGTTTCGTTTCATGAGGCGCGCGTATTTGTTTGCACCCTAAAATTAACTTCAAACTCACCTAAAGAGTGTAGCTTAAAATATTCTAAAGACGTTATCGCATTAATTATAAAAAATATTTTTGGCCTCTAGCCTGAAACAACTCGGGATCAAAGATCAGCAAAATATACAGATATGAATAATAAATAATAAAGAGGTCATGAAGAAAATTTACTATCAAAACGTACGAGGTTTAAAAACAAAAATACAGGACTTGCGCAATAATGCTCCTCTTATAAACTGCGATATATTAGCATTCGGTGAAACTTGGCCGACAGTTGTGTAAAATTAAATGAACTAAGTTTTGACTGGTGTAACGTATACCGGTGAGACCCGCCGCAGTCCCAAGACAACCGGAGCGGTTAACTGCTAGCCGCAAATCAGTGCGTCGATATCATGTAATTTTGTACAAATTACACTAATTTTTATTGGAATCGATTGATCTAAATAAACTCTATAAACATGCGAAAGAATCACCGCTCTATCACGTGTGAGTCGTGTGTTACACTGCATAGAAAGGAGCGAGAGCATCGGTTTGAGCGAGCTGACTATATAAGCTAAATAATGACACTGGATTCATGTTTCTAAGACTAATAGTTTTATAATTATTAAGGTAAGACTATATAGACACTTTTTTGCCCTAGTACCCTAACTTTCAGCGTGAATTGAACGGCGTTTCATGTCATTTTATAAAAAAGTATATACAAGAAATCAAAAGAGTAATTATATATTATAGTATAACAAAAAATTACAATAGGAATTAATAATATAATGTAGACAGTTGTTTAAATATTTTAACAGTAACATAATTTAGAAAAAGGAGGTGTGAGGAATACAGGGATATTTGCAAAATATTAATAACCTCGCAGAACTATATTCCTTCCTTAATTGTGGCCAGTAAAAATCTGTCAAAGGAAGCAAGACTAGTAGTGCTTAATGGAGTTCTGATGTGAAGCCTGGAATTAGCAAAAAGTAACGAAAGTGGACAGAATGGTGGAAATGCGATCGCTTATACCTATGTATGAAAAAGCTTTGTACGATAAAGTGAAGAATTAATGAAGTAGATGTGAATATAAGGTGGGCTATGACGTGAAAGATAGAATAAAGAAAGCATCGCTGAGATTTTTTGTCCAGGTGGAACGAATGAGTTAGGGAAATTTACAAGGCGAGTGTTGAAGGCGGCAGAAGCAGATGGCGTCCGCGGAAGACCTGGCACGACCAGATAAATCAACTAATTGAGGATGGCTCTTTTACAATCTTCAACAACCAATGAGAAGATGTATGAAAATGGACGAAGCAAAAGTTGTGTGTCAGATAGAAGAGTGTGTCGTTCTACGCTCTCTGCCTACCCCTCTGGTAGACGGCGTAACGATGGTTAGTTTTGTCAACCAAATCTTTAATTTACGGTAAATAAACTAATGCACGCTAGTACACTAAAGTGAACTGAACTATCCATTCACTCGTTCAGTGAAGTGAACTATTCAAAAGAACAGTTCGTTCACAAACGACACATCTCTATCATTTGAATAACAGTCGATTGACTGGTAGGTCGCCTTCGGCGTAGTAAAGAGAAAAACACCATTTCAAAATGAAGACTACGAAGTGTAGTGTAGTAATTCTAATTTTAGTCTATAAATTTTGACCTTACATATTATCGGTAGATTTTACGTTAATATTGTACAGATTATTCATTATGATCATTAAATTATGTGAAAAACATTTTGACATTTGAGACATTTAATCTATGGTTGACATGAGTTTATTCAAACCATAAATTAAAGAGAAATCATGAAACTCCAGAGAGAAACTCCATTATCTTTTTCACTCTATACGTGAATTTTGCATACTTATTCTTGAGGACATTATTCTTGACATATGCGGTGCCAATGAATTTGTCTGCTTTTAAAAAGACTGTCACTGCACCTTAGTGTCCAAGATGTTTCATGTTGTGCACTTGTGCTCACAAGACTTCTGTAATATTAAAAATCACAAATTAATAGAATCTGACTAACCTTAGATTACCTAAACTAACCTAAAAGTAGTTTTGAATTGATTTATTTTTCTTATTTAACCTTGGAGTACCGGAATATCGAAAATAGGATCGGGGACCGGAGCAGGGTACAAATGGGACCCTGATGAGTAGGATAATTTTACAAGTTTTTTTTTTAAATAGAAAAATCTTAACTTTGGTTTAGAAAATACGTTTATTTTTTTGCTAAAGCCCTATATTAAGATTATTTTGTCATAGGCACTTACCATTTAAAATTCCCCGGTTTATATTATTCTATGTACGCTTATCATCAAAATTTCCCGATTTCTGTAATTGATTAACTGAATTATTTTATTCAAATCATAAATGAATTACTAAAGTGCCTCTATTTAGTTGTTACATACATTGTTAATCTCCACGGTACACTTTTGCCCTCATCATCACACCGTGAGGTTGAAATGTATTACTAACTAGCTGTTCGTACCCGGCGTTGCACAGGTTAAGGGTTAAGTTGAAAATAAATTTTTGGTGGAAAACAAATATTCCATAGTTTTGCAAAGCCTCTAATTAAAACAATGTTTCCATTTAATCAAGGCTGGGAGGATAGGATGTCTAGGGAAGAAATATGGTATATTTTTTCCGTCGAGAATATGTATGCAAAATTTGGGTCCAATCAGTGAAGCGGTGCAGGTTTGTATAAAAAATATATCTTTGGGAGGGGTTGGGTTGGAGGGGGAAGGGGAAATGTCGCCTTTATTACCCGACGGTTCTTTTTGAGTTCAAATTGGCAAATTTTGACTCCAATCGGTCAAACGGTACAGATTTGCATCGAAAATATATAAGGAGGGGAAGGTATAGAAGAACAGGGGGGAAATATTGACTATGTACCCGCCCGGATCCTAAAGAATAATTTTCCAAAAAATCTTAATATAGGGCTTTACCAAAAAGATTTTTTAATTCGTTTATTAACATTAAAAAACGATTTTGAAAATCACCATTTTAAACTCCCGCCAAAACTTTTATTTTCGCGAGTGACGTCATGTATAAAATTTTATGTCAATTTGACATTTAACACGTAACACTACATTCGCGTGTTTAGACGTTCATTCATTTTTTTTACAAAACAAGCCGCCGTATTTGTATAGTGCGTCCACAATGTCTGGAAAAAAGTTTTGTAGTATTGTATGATACGTTAATGTAGGAATTCATTCCTGACAACACCCTATAGTGTTAGAGAAAAATGAAACCAACATTAAGGCCTTGATTTTTAGTAAGTTATTGGATTTTCCTCGCGAAAATCTATCCTCCATTATTTTAAGCGTGTTCTTTAATAGTTTATTTTATTAAAATAGGTCACAAACACCGCAAAATCTATATAAACACCAAGCAAACAGAGTAAAAACAAAGCGAAGATGTATAGTGACCATAGAAAATAAACAAATTGCAGTGACAAAAACCAATGAATACATACATTATCTATAATTCCTGCAAAGTGACGTCGTGTCGCGTTTTAATGGAATCATATTTTTTAAGATTTTTATTACAAAAATTATGTATGAAAATACTTTGTGCATGTTACACCGTGTCAATTCCTGTGATTTTTAAGATTTATGGCAATTAAATCTTTAAATAACCTCAATTAATGAAAACAGAATGGGTCTGGACTGGTTGACTCGAGCAGAAGCAGCGCAAGATAGGGGATCATGGAAGCACCTTGTCGAGTCTTTGGGCCCCCGACCCTACTAGGACAAGGGGAAGAAGATGATGATGATGATGTATGAAAATACTATCCCACACCACCCGTACTGAGTTAAAAAATATAATTTATTTTTCTGAAACTATTTCATACATTTTCATAGATAAAATGTAAAATTACCTATTATAATGTTTTTAAAATTTTTGATTACATTTCTTAAGATTCTACTAAATATGTCGTCGTTTTATAAGAAAGCGTAGTATTTTGACATCTCATGACTCACAAGCGCCCGACTGACAGAAGCCGTGCAAACAGAATGAAGTAAGCTTATCGTATACAGTCCGTCCAACTTATCTGTAGAATGGAGGAGGGCGCCCCAATCTATATAGTATTGCCCACAGTCAGAAAATTCCTCATTTTTGGAGAATTTATTCCAATTCGTCTTTTCTTAATCAAGTTATTAAAGTATACAACGCGAGATTAAAACATAAATTGCAAACTAACTCACATATAAATTTATCAGAATATACATGCTGAGAGACGCAAAATGGCGTTTGTTTAAAAATCAAAGAAAAATATCACGATTTTCTGCAGAAAAAAACACAAACAATAATAAAACTCCGATTCGGTCTCTCATACCTAGGGGTCGTGACATCCATGTTTAATCATTAATATACGTAAGTATAACAATGTATCTACACAAAAAAGATATACGATCTGCAAAAAAATATTCAATTAATATTATAGATAAAGAAAAGGAGCACAAAAAAATACAATCTACCTATTTACCTAGCTTATTGAAGAAAAATTACATTACTTAAAAACTGTTAACAATCCTTTGTGTAAACTGTATCTCTTTCGGCTTATTTAAGTCCAGTAACGCCAACATAATTTATTCTCCAAACAATTCCATCTATAGATGATTCTAAA
The DNA here is from genome assembly GCA_016648135.1 of Agrypnia vestita. Classification (NCBI taxonomy): domain Eukaryota; kingdom Metazoa; phylum Arthropoda; class Insecta; order Trichoptera; family Phryganeidae; genus Agrypnia; species Agrypnia vestita. The sequence goes on along the minus strand of JADDOH010024072.1, from coordinate 2,148 downwards.
AAGGCTATCTATACCTTTGATTGACAGATAAGGAACTAGTTTCAAAGTCTGCTCATAGATGGCGCCCGCCATAGTTAACAAATCCACACACGAAAGGTGGTTGTCATTATATTAAGTACCCCAAGGAATTTCCCGTTCCAGCCCTTCCATACATCAGCAGACTGGCTAAATACTTAATTATTATTTTAACATTTAACTTTCCCATTTATTTTCCTTATAAACCGATGACTCTTTGACAATTTTAAACGTTATTTGAAATTTAAAAAAACAATTCAGAAATCAAATTATATCATTATAGTAATGTTGTGCATTGTATGAACAATGTATATATAATGTATATGCATTATAATACTATGTTTATATAATGTATATGCATTATAATACTATGTTTATATAATGTATATGCATAATAATTTTTAAAAATCTCAAACTACCAAAATTCAAGCATTTCGCAAAAATTCAAAGTTTCTGTACTTATTATGTTTCTCTCTTATCGATGGTTGCGTAACGTGAGCTAACCATAAATGAAACGTATCAAATGTCAACATGCATCGTGAAAATTTGTAACTGTATTAATACTTAAAGCTAAACGATATTAGTGTAAAGCGCCCTTGAGGTGATTTTTGTGACGAAAATGGCGCTATAGAAATTATCCATTTTTATTTTTAATATTAAAGCTAACTTGCTTAAAATCCCGCCGTTTCTCCGCGGAGGAAGGCAGGGAGATTGACCGCCACACTTCTGTCTTGACCCACGCCTCTCGACTCATCGACATTCCCACATCCTCGCGTGCAGCTCGACGATTGCTGTTGCTCCTAATTGCGTCCCATTAGGAGCGTCTTCCAGTATCTGGTTGTGTGCCTTCGCGGCCACCCCCTCTTTCTGACCTCGTCAACACTTGCTTCATTTGTTCTTATAATGTCACTTTCCTTGCATACATCCTGCTTACTGGACTCTGTAAATCTTGTTAGTTACATTCAACCTAATCGCTTATTTTTGAATCTATATTCATGCATTTCAGTTCTTCGACACAATTATTCATATACAAGTTGAAAAGCCGTGGAGACATTACGCAAACCTAACTGAACTTCTATGTAATATCAAACTACGGTTGATTCTTATACAAATTATTTCCGCCGCTTATGGATGCAATTTTTAGTACACGTTAACTGTTCACCCTGTTACCAGAGAGTACCTTCTATAAACTATCTGTCTTCCTATAACTATATCGTAAGTCTTTTACAGATATACAAAGGGACAAAAAAAATTGAATTATCTCTAAAAACTTTTCCCGTCAACACTCTTCGGGAGAAAATCTGATCTATGCATCTTCTTTCACGCACAGAAGCCCCTTGCACTTCCCATACCTTTTCGTTGGTCAATGAACTTACTTTTTTTATAAAAAATTCTTTCATAAAGTTTGCCGGCTGAGCTCAATAGCCTGTTTGCCCTGTAGTTCCCGTATTCTATTTTCGTTATTTCTTACATACATTTTTCACTCACTTCATTTTCGTCATTCATTGAATATCTCGGCATTTTTCACTTACATATTCTCGCGCTCACACATTTTCTGAAAATATTTCACTCTTTTCTCTTGTGTTTAGTCCTCGCTCATTAATATTTCTCATTTCATTGACTTTATAGCATTCTTTTTACTGCTTTCCGCGCCACATCAAGGTTTACCACCTCATATTAAAATACTGTACCAGAAATTCTTTGAACATTCTTACATCTTCTTCTCTTTTCCGCCGTTATTTCTTTTCCTTCACACCAAATTTGACAATTCTCTTAAGAGCATTGTATAAATGTTGAGATAAAGATAGAGATTGATGAAGAAGAAATAGAAATAGTGGATACAATAAAATATTTGAGTATAATAATAGACTCTAAATTATCATTTAAAAAACATGCTGAATACATAACAAAGAAAACTGCAAATAAAGTATCATTCTTAGGAAGATTAAGACCAAAATTAACTAAAGAAACAGCGATAAAAATATATATAAATTAATTATTGCTCCTCATTTTCAATATTGTCCCACTGTTTTGTACCTATGTAATGAAGGAGATATAAGAAAATTACAAATTCAACAGGTTAGAACAATGAGGATAATTCTACAGAGAAATTGATATTCCAAAATTAAAAAG
>JADDOH010024071.1:0-24944 GCA_016648135.1 Agrypnia vestita | reverse complement strand
TTCAAATTTCGCACATAAATTATCGACATTGACATTTGACAGAGATTGCCTGAAAAACCTGGCGGCAAAATATTTGTGAGATCTTAATATTTAAAAATAATAAAGAGTATTGTGCTTTACATGTATTTTATATGAATAGTACGTGATTTGTACCCCTTTTAAAGTATATCTCAGTGAGTTTTTCGAATAGTAAAGATATTAAAAATGATAGTAGTAGGTAGGTAATAAACCATTCTACACATTATTGAAAACATCTTTTCGAAATCAATTCTTCTTCTTTTTCTTTGTAAGGTTTTATGAACTTTTGTATGAAATTCTGCATTACTTTCGGTTTATATTTTTGGAATTTATTTTTTTTAGTTATTTTTTATTTATTTATATATTTCTATTGTTATTTATTTTCTGTTCCATTGTTGCACCTCTTTTACAGTATACCTCAATGAGTTTTACGAATATTAAAGATATTTAAAATGATGATAGTAGATAATTAACTATTCTACACATTTTTGAAAACATATTTTCGAAATCAATTCTTATTCTTTTTCTTCGTAAGGTTTTATGAACTTTTGTTTAAAATTTTTTCATTTTTCGGGTTTTTATTTTTTGAATTTATTTTTTTAGTTATTTATTTAGATTTTTTTGTTTAATTATATATAAAATTGTTATTATTGTATTCATTTATATATTAATTTATTTGTTTTTTATGTATGACTTTTGTAATTTATTTATTAAAGAGGTTCGGTTAAGAAAACTTTTTAAGCTGTTTTCGATTAAATTATTTTTATATACGTAAGGCATAATGGTGCGATATAATAAATTCGTGTGGACGTTTCGGAGAACCTAACTAGGTTTTAAATATATTAAAAATAAAAATAAATACATTTGTGTGTTTTCTAGCGGATATTTATGCAAAAAAAAAATATTTAAAAATTCAATTTTTCATATAAAAACACGCTCTTTTGAGATTGATTAATTTTCATTATTGAATATACAGCATAATAATATAGAGGGTGTTTTAATTGATGATAATATTTTTAGAAAAGGGAATTTTATTCAATATTATTTTTACATAGATGTGACGTCACGATTTCGATCGAGTGGGAATTATTATGCAGGGTGTTTTTTATACAAGAATGTTTATTTGTGATCACTCGAAATTTTTTTTTTGGATTTTAGATTTTCAAAATTGATGACTGACGATGGAAAAGGTTTTTTATACAGGGTGTTTTTTATGATGGTTATAACGTAAAATTGGGAAAATGCGCGTTTTTTCAAAATGAGCTTTTGCATAGATGTGACGTAACGATTTTGAAAATGCGCTTGGATGGGTAATATTATACAGGCTGTTTTTTATGCAAGGATGTTTATCTGTGATCACTCTATATTTTTTTTTTGTTTTAGATTTTCAACATTGATGACGTATTTTTTTTGGGAATTTTTTTTTGTACTTTGCTTTGCAGGGGGGATTATATTTTATGATTATTTAAGAAATATTCTACAGAGGGTTTTTTAGTTTTTGACGTCACATTTTGGGGATTTTGAATCATTTAAGCGTGACGTTACGTTTTAGCCGTTTTGAAAATTATATACAGAGTTGACATTTTGAAAATTTGTCAAAGTTTTTTGTCCCTAATTTTTTTTTCAAAACCAAAAACCAAAAAATTTTTTTTTTTACCAAATACAAATAAACAAAATCGAAAAATCAAAATCAAAAAACCAAAATACAAATTTTTTTTTTGTCTCATTAGTACTCTAAAATGGAAATATATAATTTTTAGGTTAATTTGCTTCCAGATTCTTAGGTAAGTTTAGGTTAGGTTGGGAAAGGTTAGGTTAGGTTGGGAAAGGTTAGGTTAGGTTGGGAAAGGTTAGGTTAGGTTGGGTTTGGTTGGGTTAGGTTAGGTTAGGTTAGGTTAGGTTTAGTATGGTTGGGTTAGGTTAGGTTAGGTTAGGTTGGGTTAGGTTAGGTTAGGTTAGGTTAAGTTAGGTTTTGGTTTTTGGGTTTTTCATGGATATCTCCGTGAAGCGATGCCCGATTTCGAAAATTTAAAAAGTCCTAGACGGGCGCAGCCCGTCCGCGCTTTCCCACGACAGACGCCGAGCGGCGAAGCCGCGCGGCGACTGTCGTCATCCGTCGCCCGCGCAGCGGGCGTCTGCGACTGCAAAGCGGGAGCTGTCTCACTTACCTTTAGGCGCGCAGCGGCTTCTTCTTACAACCTTCGGTTTTTTAAATTCGAAGTTCCCATCCCCACACAAGATCTTTCACAACTCGGTCATTTATCATCCGATTTCAATTTTTAAAAATACCACAGATAGCCCTAATCTGGCACAGTCTGCCGCCAGGCTAAATTGCACGCGTAGTCGTGCAACGGGCACCTAGTCATATATATTAAAAAAATAGTGCATATTGGCCGATATATGTTTATATATTTGTTTGATTGTTTGTAACCAAAAGTTACATTTCGATTTTTTTCGGTTTTTTTCTCCGTTTTCGCGCGCTTTTTTGAGGTTTTCTCTGCGAGTGTACACGATAAAAATATTTTGTAAAAAGAATATGAAAGATTGTTAATTTCCGCATCCACATTTTGAGCTTTTATTTTTCTTCTTCTTATTATTCTTTTTCTACGCCCGTTTGAGTGAAAATGGGTTTTTCTAGCATTTTTTCGTCAGTTTTCAAAATTTTTAAATTCGAATCGGTGAAAATATAGATAATTATGTTAAGCATATAATCTAATTATTAATTTATTTTTTTAAAATTTATTTCGTTTTTACGTACTTTTTGCAAACTTTGCGTTTCCTTTCATCGCGTTTTTTTCTAAAAGTACAAAGAATATTTTGATTCTAAAAACAGATTATGAAAGACTCTGACGCTGGCGTGAAGATAAAATTAGAACCATATTTTAGTACTTCTTCTTCTTCTTTTTTTTCAACTTTGAAATTTTAACTATATTATGACAAATATCTCGATAAGTGTTTGAGATAATTGGTTGGAAATGATACTGTTGATGCGTGTTAGTATGTTGTAAACGATACAATAATAATATTTAACATTTTTTAATTTTTTAATTTTTTACGATTTTTTTAGTGATTTCTTTGTTTAGCGCATAACTCGACGAATTCTGGATGAAAATACGATATTTTGAATTTTAATGATGAGTTAGACTATACTTAACCTGTACTAAAAAAATCATAACGATCGACATCGTTTTACTTAGTTTTTTTTTGCAATTATCCTTCGCTAAAAATACAATTTTTAAAATAAATATAAAATAATGTGGAACAATATACCCCGACGCCAGCTCTCCGCCAACTCTCATATTATTTGCATGGAAAATTGTTCTTATTTCAAATGAATGATAAAGTCGGTGAAATAGCTTTGACATGTCAGAACAAAATATGACATTTCAAATAAAATACTTTTCATTGATTTTCAAAATGGTTTATACAAAGAAAAAAAGATTACAACAAGAATGCATCATATGTTTTTCATTATTTTTAAGAGAAATTAAAAAGGTTATAGAGAAAATTAACGGCCACCAAAGCCATTTAATAAATGCTGTTCTTTGTTAGAATATGCAATGCAATATTTGCGAAAATCCTCAGCTGTTTTGAATATTCGTATGATTTTACTTTAAATATGTTTTTTGAAGACAAATATCTGAATTAATACAGCGTTAAATCATTATAAAATTACATATAATTAAAGGTTCACAAGTTGGTTTGTGTTTTTTATAAAAACACTTAATCCATTGGATGAATTTTATAAAAAGCGAACCAAATTAACATCTTCTGTCACGAAAAATTGACGAAAATCCTATCGAAATTTATCATTGACCGCCAGTCACAGACAATTAAATGATGAAATGTCAGTTCCATCCAAAAAATGCGCGTTGTTGAAATTAAAAATGTAACGTCTCGGTATATTTTTGATGAATAATACACATCTGTTGTAAAAAATATAAAGTCTAAAATATGATTTATCGATTTTGACAAGAAAAAAATATTTTTTAATTCAGTATAGTTGTAAAAGATTAAATCTAAGAAATATAGTGTTCAAAAATATTTATTTCAATCAGCTGTTTTCGATTCAAATATTTTTAAATATGTTAGGCATAATGGTTGCGAGACATTTTCATGTGTGCATATTAAATTAGGTACCTACATATGTTTTAAATAAAAATATATTGAAATCATTTAAGTGAGGTTTCTCAGCGGGTTTTTATGCCACAATTTTTAAAACAATTACAAAAGACAAGTCTTTGCCGCGTGATTTTTTCTAAACGTTTATTTTCTTCTTCTTCTTCTTCTTCTTCTTCTTTCGTTTCCATGCTAGATCTCCTGGAATTTCATTTTTACTCATATCTCGGTGTTGTGCGATGAGATTCAAAATTAAAGTATGACGTTTTGTGACGAATCCGGCCATCTTTTTTTTTTCGTACAAAGTTTTTGCATAGCTTTCTTTCTCGTGAAAATGCAAAAATAAAACACCGTTTTAGGCGTAGTTTTAAAAATTAGAGACGCCATCATTTGCGCATTTTTATGAAACTTTTTCACCCCCTCCACTTTCCTAGGTACCTAACCAAGGTCGAAATATATAATGATGCAATATAGTATATATTTTTTTAGGATTACAACGTACAAGTTACAGAATCATGTATCAATAACATGCACCACCGAGAATAATTTCAGAATTTCAAGTTTTTCATTACTTTTTTTATTTACATGTGTCGTAACGATTAAAGAAAAGCGTTTGAGAGAAAAATATTATGCAGGGTGTTTTTTATGATGAAGTTGAGATTTTTTACGAAATTGTGGTTATGTTAGATTTAATTAGGTTAGGTTAGGTAAGGTTAGGTTAGGTTAGGTTAGGACAGGTCAGGTTAGGTAAGGTTAGGTTAGGTTAGGTTAGGTTGTGGTTTTTGGGTTTTTCGTGGATACCTCCGCGAAGCAATGCTCGATTTCGAAAATTTAAAAAGTCCCGTACGGGCGCAGATTGAGAAATATTATATAAAGTGTTTTTTTATTTAGATAACGATTTCGGAAAAGCGTTTGAGTGAGAAATATTATACAGGTTGTTTTTTATGATGAAGTTGCGTCTTATACGAAATTTTGGTTGTGTTAGGTTAGGTTAGAATAGGTTATTGGACAGGGTGTTTTTATGATGAAATTGCGCATTTTCCCGAAACGAGTTGTTGCATAGATGTGACGTCATGATTTCGGGAAGGTGCTTGGGTGGAAAATCAGGGTGTTTTTTATGATGAATTTGCGCGTTTCTTAGAAATTAGCTTTGCAGGGGGGGTTTAATTTTATTATTATTTTTGTTTAGTTGTGACGTCACGATTTCGGAAAGGTGCTTGGTTGGGAAATATTATACAGGGTGTAATTAATGATGATAATATTTTACGAATGAGCTTTTGCATAGATGTTATGTCACGATTTTGAAAAAGCGCTTGGGTGGGAAATATTATACAGGATGTTTTTTAATTTTCGACGTCACATTTTGGGGATTTTGAATAATTTTAGCGTGACGTCACGTTTAAGCCGTTTGGAAAATTACTTACAGAGTTGACATTTTGAAAAATTATCAGTTTTTTTTTTCAAAAATTAAAAACCAAAAAATTTTTTTTGAAAATCCAAAAACTCAAAATACAAAAAAAAATTTAATAACTAACAGCAAAAAAACTCAAATCGAAAATCAAAATCAAAAAACCAAACACTAAAATCAAAAAACCAAAATCAAAATGATTTTTTTTTTTGTAAGATCGACCATCTTTTGGTTTTTTTGGGAAAACTTCAATTCTCATAAAAGTATAACATGTATAAAAATATTTTCTTTCATTCGAGTTTCAATGTTCCGACCGTGGTTTCACGGGGAGATTTTTATTTTTTTCTGACATACACGATTGGTAGAAATTAACATTACCTACGTTTCTACGTTTTTAGTTCTTTCCTATCTATATTTTTAGAAAAGTTAGAAACAATTTCCATTTTTATAGATCAACTTAGACATCTTTTGGATTTTTTAAAAAGCTCGATATACCGGTAAATTTTTGATGTTTACTTTATTAGCTGTAACTTCTAAACGCGTCATTCTATTTTGGTCATCGATATCTCGAACGATAGGGAAATAGTTTCTATATCGAATGTATTAAAAAAAAATTTAACATCGCTGACTTCAAAATTACGTTCCAAGTTTCGCGGTTTTGGCCGTGGCTTCGCAATGAGGATGTAAAAAAAAAATATATTAAATAAAATTTGTACAAGTTAACGTGATGTATCTTTCCGCGTTTTTAGTTTTTTCCTATCTATTTTTTTTAGAAAAGTTATTAAAGAAAATAATTATTTCCATTTTTCCCAGTCCCAGGTAGACATCTATTGAGAATTTTTAGAACCTCGAGATATCGGTAAATTTTTGATGTTTAGTTTATTGACTGTAACTTCTAAACGCGTCATCCAATTTAAGTCATCTATATTTCGATCGATAGGGGAATAGTGCCTTTATCGATCATATTGAAAAAAAAGTTACATTTACAGATTTCAGCATTACGTCCGCTTTCATCCGAGTTTTGTGGTTTTGACTGTGGCTTCGCGGGAAAATTTTTAATTCTTATTCTTAAAACCACAATCTGTAGAATTTAATGTTAATTATCTTTAGGCATTTTTATTTATTTTTTATCTTTATTTAAAGAAAAGTTTCAAAATATTTATTAAGATGGAATTTTAATTTATTTTATTTTATAACTATTGTCAAAATAAAGATAAAAAACTTAAAATACCGGAAGATAGATAACGTTAAATTCTACAGATTGTGTTTTTAGGAATAAGAATTGAAATTTTTCCCCAAGTCAATTATTTGATTTAGTTAAATTGCTTCTACATTCTTAGGTAAGGTTAGGTAAGGTTGGGTTAGGTTAGGTTAGGTTAGGTTAGGTTAGGTTAGGTTAGGTTATGTTGTGGTATTTGGGTTTTTCTTGGATATCTCCGCAAAGCGATGCCCGATTTCGAAAATTTAAAAAGTTCCAGAGGAGCCCAGCCCGTCCGCGACTTTTCAAGACAGACGCTGCGCGGCAAAGCCGCGCGGTGACTGTTGACACCCGTTGCCCGCACAGCGGGCGTCTGCGACCGCAAAGCGGGAGCCGTCTGACTCGCTCACCTTTGCGCGGCCTTTGCGCGGCTTCCTCTTACACCCTTCGGTTTTTACAAGTTGAGGTTCTCTCTCTCCCCACTCGATCTTTCACAACTCTGTCATTTATCATTCAATTTCAATTTGGAAAAATACCACAGATAGCTCTCTTCTTCTTCTATCGAATCTTTTATAACAATCTCCCAAAGGCGCAGTCCGATCTTTGCGATCGGGGTGTTACCGGAAGGTGTTTACCGTCAATCTTTTTCTTCGTTACTCAACCAACAGTGAGTCCGTCTTCTTCTTCGTTACTTAATCATCAGTGAATCTGCCGCCAGGCTAAATTGCACGCGTAGCCGTGCAACGGGCACCTAGTCATATATATTAAAAAAATAGTGCATATTGGCCGATATATGTTTATATATTTGTTTGATTGTTTGTAACCAAAAGTTACATTTCGATTTTTTTCCGTTTTTTTCTCCGTTTTCGCGCGCTTTTTTGAGGTTTTCTCTGCGAGTATACACGATAAAAATATTTTGTAAAAAGAATATGAAAGGCAATTAATTTCCGCATCCAAATTTTGAGCATTTATTTTTCTTCTTCTTCTTCTTTTTTTTCTACGCCAGTTTGGGCGAAAATGGGTTTTTCTCGCATATTTTCGTCAGTTTTCAAAATTTCAAAATTCGAATCGGTGAAAAGATAGATAATTACGTGACGCGTATGATCTAATTATTAATTTATTTTTTTTAAATTTATTTCGTTTTTACGTACTTTTTGCAAACTTTGCGTTTCCTTTCATCACGTTTTTTTCTAAAAGTACAGGGAATATTTTGATTCTAAAATCAGATTATGAAAGATCCTCACGCTGGCGTGAAAGTAAAATTAGAACCGTATTTAAGTACTTCTTCTTCTTCTTTTTTAGGAACTTTGAAATTTTAAAAATATTATGACAAATATCTCGGTAAGCGTTTGAGATACTTGGTTGGAAATAATATTGATGATACATATTAGTATGCTGTAAACGATAAAATAATAAAATTTAACTTTTTTTAATTTTTTAATTTTTTACGAATTTTTTAGTGATTTCTTTGTTTAGCGCATAACTCAATGAATTTTGTATGAAATTAGGATATTTTGAATTCTAATGATGAGTTAGACTATACTGTACCTGTACTAAAAAAATCATAATGATCGACATCGTTTTACATAGTTTTTTTTTGCAATTATAATTCGCCAAAAATACAATTTTTAAAATAAATATAAAATAATGTGGAACAATATACCCCGGCGCCAGCTCTCCGCCAACTCTCATATTATATTGTATGGAAAATTATTCTAATTTCAAATTAATGAAAAGGTCGGCGAAATAGATTTGACATGTCGGAACAAAATATGACGTTTCAAAAAAAATACTTTTCATTCATTTTCAAAATGGTTTATCTGACCATTACGCTTATTTATAAAGAAAAAAAGATTAGATCAAGAATGCGTCATATTTTTTTCGTTGTTTTTAAGAGAAATTAAAAAGGTTATAGAGAAAATTAACGGCCACCAAAGCCATTTAATAAATGCTGTTCTTTGTTAGAATATGCAATGCAATATTTGCGAAAATCCTCAGCTGTTTTGAATATTCGTATGATTTTACTTTAAATATGTTTTTTGAAGACAAATATCTGAATTAATACAGCGTTACATCATTAAAAATTACATATAATTAAAGGTTAACAAGTTGGTTTGTGTTTTTTATAAAAACACTTAATCCATTGGATGAATTTTATAAAAAGCGAACCAAATTAACATCTTCTGTCACGAAAAATTGACGAAAATCCTATCGAAATTTATCATTGACCGCCAGTCACAGACAATTAAATTATGAAATGTCAGTTCCATACAAAAAATGCGCGTTGTTGAAATTAAAAATGTAACGTCTCGGTATATTTTTGATGAATAATACATCTGTTGTAAAAAATATAAAGTTTAAAATATGATTTATCGATTTTGACAAGAAAAAAATATTTTTTAATTCAGTATAGTTGTAAAAGATTAAATCTAAGAAATATAGTGTTCGAAAATATTTATTTCAATCAGCTGTTTTCGATTCAAATATTTTTAAACATGTTAGGCATAATGGTTGCGAGATATTTTCGTGTGTGCATATTAAATTAGGTACCTACATATGTTTTAAATAAAAATATATTGAAATCATTTAAGTGAGGTTTCTCAGCGGGTTTTTATGCCACAATTTTTAAAACAATTACAAAAGACAAGTCTTTGCCGCGTGATTTTTTCTAAACTTTTATTTTATTCTTCTTCTTTTTCTTTCGTTTCCATGCTAGATCTCCTGGAATTTCATTTTTACTCATATCTCGGTGTTGTGCGATCAGATTCAAAATTAAAGTATGACGTTTTGTGACGAATCCGGCCATCTTTTTTTTTACGTACAAAGTTTTTGCATAGCTTTCTTTCTCGCGAAAATGCAAAAATAAAACACCGTTTTAGGCGTAGTTTTAAAAATTAGAGACGCCATCATTTGCGCATTTTTATGAAACTTTTTCACCCCCTCCACTTTCCTAGGTACCTAACCAAGGTCGAAATATATAATGATGCAATATAGTATAGAATTTTTTAGGATTACAACGTACAAATTACAGAATCATGTATCAATAACATGCACCACCGAGAATAATTTCAGAATTTCAAGTTTTTCATTACTTTTTTTATTTACATGTGTCGTAACGATTAAAGAAAAGCGTTTGAGAGAAAAATATTATGCAGGGTGTTTTTTATGATGAAGTTGAGATTTTTTACGAAATTGTGGTTAATTAAATGTTAGGTTTAATTAACCACAATTTAAAATGTTAGGTTTAATTAGGTTAGGTTAGGTAAGGTTAGGTTAGGTTAGGTTACGACAGGTCAGGTTAGGTAAGGTTAGGTAAGGTTAGGTAAGGTTAGGTAAGGTTAGGTAAGGTTAGGTTAGGTTAGGTTAGGTTGTGGTTTTTGGGTTTTTCGTGGATACCTCCGCGAAGCGATGCTCGATTTCGAAAATTTAAAAAGTCCCGTACGGGCGCAGATTGGGAAATATTATATAAAGTGTTTTTTTTATTTAGATATGTCGTAACGATTTCGGAAAAGCGTTTGAGTGAGAAATATTATACAGGTTGTTTTTTATGATGAAGTTGCGTCTTTTTACGAAATTGTGGTTGTGTTAGGTTAGGTTAGAATAGGTTATTGGACAGGGTGTTTATATGACGAAATTGCGCATTTTCCCGAAACGAGTTATTGCATAGATGTGACGTCATGATTTCGGGAAGGTGCTTGGGTAGAAAATATTATTCAGGGTGTTTTTTTATGATGAATTTGCGCGTTTCTTCGAAATTAGCTTTGCAGGGGGGTTTAATTTTATTATTATTTTTGTTTAGTTGTGACGTCACGATTTCGGAAAGGTGCTTGGTTGGGAAATATTATACAGGGTGTTTTTAATGATGATAATATTTTAAGAATTGGGAAATTGCGCGTTTACGAATGAGCTTTTGCATAGATGTGATGTCACGATTTTGAAAAGGCGCTTGGGTGGGAAATATTATACAGGGTGTTTTTTTATGCAATCTGTGATCATGTTTATCTGTGATCACTCTAATTTTTTTTTTTGGATTTTAGATTTTCAACATTGATGACGTATTTTTTTGGGATTTCTTTTTATACAGGGTGTTTTTTTATGATGGTAATAATGTAAAATTGCATAAATGCGCATTTTATCGTAATTAGCTTCGCAAGGGGGATTATATTTTATGATTATTTAAGAAATATTCTACAGTGTTTTTTAGTTTTTGACGTCACATTTTGGGGATTTTGAATAATTTAAGCGTGACGTTACGTTTTAGCCGTTTGGAAAATTATATACAGAGTTGACATTTTGAAAAATTGTCAAAGTGTTTTGTCATAAATATTTTTTTTTCAAAAACCAAATACCAAAATTTTTTTTTTAAACCAAAACACAATTTTTTTTCCAAATACAAATAAACAAAATCAAAAAACCAAAATGCACATTTTTTTTTGTCTCATTAGTACTCTAAAATTGGAAATATATATTTTCTTAGGTAAATTTGCTTCCAGATTCTTAGGTAAGTTTAGGTTAGGTTGGGAAAGGTTAGGTTAGGTTGGGTTTGGTTGGGTTAGGATAGGTTAGGTTTAGATTGGTTGGGTTAGGTTAGGTTGGGTTAGGTTAGGTAAGGTTAAGTTAGGTTTTGGTTTTTGGGTTTTTCATGGATATCTCCGGAAAGCGATGCCCGATTTCGAAAATTTAGTAAGTCCTAGACGGGCGCAGCCCGTCCGCGCCTTCCCAGCAAGCAAAGCCGCGCGGCGACTGTTGTCAGCCCGTGCAGCGGGCGTCTTCGACCGCAAAGCGGGAGCTCTCTCACTTTTGCGCGGCTTCGGGCGCGCAGCGGCTTCTTCTTACACCCTACGGTTTTTAAAATTCGAAGTTCTCACCCCCATACAAGATCTTTCACAATTCGGTCATTTATCATCCGATTTCAATTTAAAAAAATACCACAGATAGCTCTCATCTTCTTCTATCGAATATTATAATCTGGCACAGTCTGCCGCCAGGCTAAATTGCACGCGTAGTCGTGCAACGGGCACCTAGTCATATATATTAAAAAAATAGTGCACATTCCGCGATATATGTTTGATTGTTTGTAACCAAAAGTTACATTTCGATTTTTTTCGGTTTTTTTCTCCGTTTTCGCGCGCTTTTTTGAGGTTTTCTCTGCGAGTGTACACGATAAAAATATTTTGTAAAAAAATATGAAAGATTGTTAATTTCCGCATCCAAATTTTGAGATTTTATTTTTCTTCTTCTTCTTCTTTCCTTTTTACGCCCGTTTGAGCGAAAATGGGTTTTTCTTACATATTTTCGTTAGTTTTCAAAATTTTTAAATTCGAATCGGTGAAAAGATAGATAATCATGAATCGCGTGTGATATAATTATTAATTTATTTTTTTTAAATTTATTTCGTTTTTACGTACTTTTTGCAAACTTTGCGTTTCCTTTCATTACGTTTTTTTTCGAAAGTACAAGAAATATTTTAATTTCAAAAACAGATTATGAAAGACCCTGACGCTGGCGTAAAACTAAAATTAGAATCATAATTTAGTACTTCTTCTTCTTCTTTTTTTTGAACTTTGAAATTTTAAAAATATTATGAGGAATGTCTCGATGAGTGTTTGAGATAATTAGTTGGAAATGATACTGATGATGCATATTAGTATGCTGTATACGATATTACAATAATATTTAACTTTCTTAAATTTTTGAATTTTTTACGATTTTTTTAGTGATTTCTTCTTTTAACGAATAACTCGACGAATTCTGGATGAAAATACGATATTTTGAATTCTAATGATGTGTAAGACTATACTGTACCTGTACTAAAAAAATCATAACGATCGACATCGTTTTACTTAGTTTTTTTTGCAATTATAATTCGCCAAAAATACATTTTTTTAAATAAATATATAATAATGTGGAACAATATACCCCGAGGCCAGCTCTCCGCCAACTCTCATATCATATTGTATTAAAAATTGTTCTAATTTCAAATTAAGGAAAAGGTTGGCGAAATAGATTTGACATATCGGAACAAAATGTGACATTTCAAATAAAATACTTTTCATTGATTTTCAGAATGGTTTATCTGACCATTACGCTTATTTACAAAGAAAAAAAGATCAGAACAATAATGCGTGATATGTTTTTCGTTGTTTTTAAGAAAAATTCAGTAAGTTTTTAAATAAAATTACACCTAGCGAAGCTATACAAAAAAGGCTTGATTTAACAGTTTGGCTGATCACCTCTGATATTAGGCGGCATCAGAATATGACATTTCAAAGAAAATTAGTGTTGTTGATTATCAACATATATTTATTATTCAGTCATTTTGCCCGTTTAGAAAGAAAAAAATATTATGCTTATTATTGATTTAAAGTTTTTAGTTTTTGAATTTATTTTTTTAGTTAGTTATTTATTTATTTATTTAGATTTTTTTGTTTAATTATATATTAAATATTGCATTCATTTATATATTTATTTATTTGTTTATTTATGTATGTCTTTTCTAATTTATATACTAAAGAGGTTCGGTTAAGAAAATTTTAAAGCTGTTTTCGATTAAATTATTTTTATATATGTAAGGCATAATTCGTGTGGACGTTTCAGAGACCCCAAATAGGTTTTAAATATATTAAAAATAAAAAGGTTTTAAATATATAAATACATTTGTGTGTTTTCTAGCAGATATTTATGCAAAAAAAAAAAAATTCAAATTTTCATATAAAAACACGCTCTTTTGAGATTAATTTATTTTCATTATTGAATATACCGCATAATATAATAGGGGGTGTTTTTATTGATGATAATATTTTTAGAACAGGGAATTTTTTCAATATTATTTTTACATAGATGTGACGTCACGATTTCGATCGAGTGGGAAATATTATACAGGGTGTTTTGTATGCAAGGATGTTTATCTGTGATTACTCTAATTTTTTTTTTGGATTTTAGTTTTTCAACATTATGATGTTTTTTTTTTGGAAAAGGTTTTTTATACAAGATGTTTTTTATAAAGGTAATAATGTAAAATTGGGAAAATGCGCGCTTTTTCGAAATGAGCTTTTGCATAGATGTGACGTAACGATTTTGAAAATGCGCTTGGATGGGAAATATTATACAGGGTGTTTTTTATACAAGGATGTTTATCTGTGATGACTCTAAATTTTTTTTGGATTTTAGATTTTCAACTTTGATGACGTATTTTTTTTGGGATTTTTTTTTATGTAGGGTGTTTTTTTATGATGGTAATAATGGAAAATTGAATAAATGCGTGTTTTATCGAAATTAGATTCGTAGGGGGGATTACATTTTATGATTATTTAAGAAATATTCTACAGAGTATTTTTTAGTTTTTGACGTCACATTTTAGAGATTTTGAATAATTGAAGCGTGACGTTACGTTTTAGCCGTTTGGAAAATTATATACAGAGTTGACATTTTGAAAAATTGTCAGTGTTTTTTACAAAACTATTTTTTTATCAAAAACCAAAAACCAAAAAAAATTTTTTTAAACCAAAAACCCAAAAAAGTTTTTTTTTAAAAAACAAATAAACAAAATCAAAAAACCAAGATCAAAAAAAATAAATTGTGTCATTAGTACTCTAAATTTGGAAATACATATTTTCTTATGTTAATTTGCTTCCAGATTCTTAGATAAGTTTAAGTTAGGTTAGGTTAGGTTGGGAAAGGTTAGGTTAGGTTTTGGTTTTTGGGTTTCTCATGGATATCTCCGCGAAGCGATGCCCGATTTCGAAAATTTAAATAGTTCTAGACGGGCGCAGCCCGTCCGCGCCTTATCAGGACAGACGCTGTGCGGCAAAGCGGGAGCTGACTGTCTCACTCACCTTTGCGCGGCTTTGAGCGCGTAGCGGCTTCTTCTTACACCCTTCGGTTTTTAAAAGTTGAAGTTCCGACCCCCACACTAGATCCTTCACAACTCGGTTATTTATCATCCGATTTCAATTTAAAAAAATACCGTAAATAGCTCTCATCTTCTTCTATCGAATATTATAATCTGGCACAGTCTGCCGCCAGGCTACATTGCACGTGTAGTCGTGCAACGGGCACCTAGTCATATATATTAAAAAAATAGACCACATTCCGCGATATATATATGTTTAAATGTTTGATTGTTTGTCGCCAAATGGACATTTCGATTTTTTGTCGTTTTTTTCTCCGTTTTTGCGCGCTTTTTTGCGGTTTTCTCTGCAGGAATACGAGATAGAAATATTTTGTAAAAAAATTATGAAAGATGATTAGTTTTAATTGTCAAAGTGTTTTGTCCAAATTTTTTTTTAAACCAAAACCCATTTTTTTCCCATTTTTTTTTGGGGATTATGAATAATTTAAGCATCACGTTACGTTTTAACCGTTTGGAAAATTATATACAGAGTTGAAATTTTGAAAAATTGTCAAAGTGTTTTGTCCAAAATATTTTTTTTTCAAAAACCAAAAACCAAAAAATTTTTTTTAAACCAAAACCCTTTTTTTTCCAAATACATATTAACAAAATCAAAAAGTCAAAATCAAAAAACCAAAATCAATTTTTTTTGTCTCATTAGTACTCTAAAATTGGAAATATATTTTTTCTTAGGTTAATTTGCTTCCAGATTCTTATGTAAGTTTAGGTTAGGTTGGGAAAGGTTAGGTTAGGTTAGGTTAGGTTAGGTTAGGTTAGGTTAGATTAGATTAGGTTAGTTTAGGTTAAGTTAGGTTTTGGTTTTTGGGTTTCTCATGGATATCTTCGCGAAGCGAAGCCCGATTTCGAGAATTTAAAAAATCATAGACGGGCGCAGCCCGTCCGCGCCTTTTCACTGCCGTCACCCGTCGCCCGCCCAGCGGGCGTCTGCGACCGCAAAGCGGGAGCTGTTTGTCTCACTCACCTTTGCGCGGCCTTTGCGCGGCTTCGGGCGCGCAGCGGCTTCTTCTCCCATCCTTCGGTTTTTTAAATTCGAAGTTCCCACTCCCACGCAAGATCTTTCACAACTAGGTTATTTATAATCCGATTTTAATTTTAAAAAATACCACAGACAGCTCTCATCTTCTTCTATCGAATATTATAATCTGGCACAGTCTGCCGCCAGGCTAAATTGCACGCGTAGTCGTGCAACGGGCACCTAGTCTATATATATTAAAAAAATAGTGCACATTGGCCGATATATGTTTATATGTTTATATGTTTATATGTTTATATGTTTATATGTTTATATGTTTATATGTTTATATGTTTATATGTTTATATGTTTATATGTTTATATGTTTATATGTTTATATGTTTATATGTTTATATGTTTATATGTTTATATGTTTATATGTTTGATTGTTTGTAACCAAAAGTTACATTTCGATTTTTTTTAGTTTTTTTCTCCGTTTTTGCGCGCTTTTTTGCGGTTTTCTCTGCGAGAATACACGATAAAAATATTTTGTAAAAAGAATATGAAGGACAATTAATTGCCGCATACAAATTTTGAGCTTTTATTTTTCTTCTTCTTCTTCTTTCTTTTTTACGCCGTGTGAGCGAAAATGGGTTTTTCTTACATATTTTCGTTAGTTTTCAAAATTTTTAAATTCGAATCGGTGAAAAGATAGATAATCATAAAACGCGTATGATCTAATTATTAATTTATTTTTTTTAAATTGATTTCGTTTTTACGTACTTTTTGCAAACTTTGCGTTTCCTTTCATCACGTTTTTTTCCGAAAGTACAAGGAATATTTTAATTTTAAAAACAGATTATGAAAGACCCTGACGCTGACGTAAAACTAAAATTAGAATCCTATTTTAGTACTTCTTCTTCTTCTTTTTTTTGAACTTTGAAATTTTAAAAATATTATGAGGAATGTCTCGATGAGTGTTTGAGATAATTAGTTGGAAATGATACTGATGATGCATATTAGTATGCTGTATACGATATTACAATAATATTTAACTTTTTTAAATTTTTGAATTTTTTACGATTTTTTTAGTGATTTCTTCTTTTAACGAATAACTCGACGAATTCTGGATGAAAATACGATATTTTGAATTCTAATGATGTGTAAGACTATACTGTACCTGTACTAAAAACATCATAACGATCGACATCGTTTTACTTAGTTTTTTTTGCAATTATAATTCGCCAAAAATACATTTTTTTAAATAAATATATAATAATGTGGAACAATATACCCCGGCGCCAGCTCTCCGCCAACTCTCATATTATATTGTATGGAAAATTGTTCTAATTTCAAATTAAGGAAAAGGTCGGCGAAATAGATTTGACATATCGGAACAAAATATGATATTTCAAATAAAATACTTTTCATTGATTTTCAAAATAGTTTATCTGGCCATTACGCTTATTTACAAAGAAAAAAAAATTAGAAAAATAATGCGTGATATGTTTTTCGTTGTTTTTAAGAAAAATTCAGTAAGTTTTTAAATAAAATTACACCTAGCGAAGCTATACAAAAAAGGCTTGATTTAACATGTTTGGCTGATCACCTCTGATATTAGGCGGCATCAGAATATGACATTTCAAAGAAAATTAGTGTTGTTGATTTTCAACATATATTTATTATTCAGTCATTTCGCCCGTTTAGAAAGAAAGAAATTTTATGCTTATTATTGATTTTTATAAAAATTGACATCGCTTCAAAGGAATTTCAGCGCTATGCATTTATAAACTCATATGTACAGGGGTACAATTTGTGACGTTTTACGAAATAATTTACAGTTTTAAAATCAGCTGTTTTGTCATCTGACAGGACTTCAATATTTCGCGCATAAATTATCGACATTGACATTTGACAGCGATTACCTGAAATGGCGGCAAAAATATTTTCTTTTTTCAGTTCATATCTGTGAGATCTAAAGATTTAAAAATAATGAAGAATATTTTGCGATACATATATATAGAATAGTAGTAATAGTAGTAATAATAGTAATAGTAGTAATAGTAGTAAATAATAGTAGTAATAATAATATATATTGCGATTATATGGAATAGTAGGTTTTACGGCACCCCTTTTAGAGTATATTTCAGTGAGTTTTTCGAATATTAAAGATATTTAAAATGATCGTTGTAGGTAATAACTATTCTACACATTTTTGAAAACATTTTTTCGAAATCGATTCTTCTTCTTTTTCTTCGTAAGGTTTTATGAACTTTTGTTTAAAATTTTTAATTTTTTTGGGTTTTTAGTTTTTGAATTTATTTTTTTAGTTAGTTATTTATTTATTTATTTAGATTTTTTTGTTTAATTATATATTAAATTCGTTATTATTGTATTCATCTATATATTTATTTATGTGTTTATTTATGTATGTCTATTGTCATTTATTTTTATAAGAGGTTCGGTTAAGAAAACTTTATAAGCGTTTTTCGATTAAATTATTTTTATATATGTAAGACAGGATACTACAAGACGGCCTCCCAGAGTTCTGAAATGGAGACCTTGGGAAAATAAAAGAGGCATCGGAAGACCTCAAAAGAGATGGGCGGATGATATTGTCGCTGTGGAGGGAAAGAAATGGCTTCAATTAGCCAACAACAGGGAAGAATGGAAAAATAAGGAAAAGGCCTATATCCAGCAGTGGAAAGATGAAGATTGATGAAGAAGAAGAAGAAGGCGTAATGGTGCGATATAATAAATTCATGTGGACTTTAAAGAACCCAACTAGGTTTAGGTTTTGTTTATTATTATATATATATATATATATAAAATTAAAAAATTTGTTTTGTTTGTTAAAGGTTTTGTTTATTATTATATATATGCATGTATGCATGCAGAGTGAACTTCTGATGAATGTCAGCAGATCGAAAGTGATGGTATTCGAGAGAGACGAAAGAGTGACTAAGTGTGATGTAATTATAAACAACGAATGCTTAGAACAAGTGAACGAGTTTGTGTATTTGGGAAGTATGTTTAGTAGAGACGGCAAGGCTGAGAATGATATCGAAAGGAGAGTAACTGCGGGAAACAAGGTTAATGGTACACTAAATGCAATTATGGCCAATAAGAATCTGTCAAAAGAAGCAAGACTAGCAGTACATAATGGCGTTCTAGTGCCAACCCTTATGTATGGAAGTGAAGCCTGGAATTGGCAAAAGAGGAATGAAAGTAGACTGAATGCGGTGGAAATGCGGTCACTAAAACGCTTGTGTGGAAAATCTTTGGTCGATAGAGTGAGGAATGAACAAATTAGAAGTGAATGCAATGCTGGCTGTAGTGTGGTAGATAGAATAAAGAAAGGAGTGCTGAGATGGTTTGGTCATGTGGAACGTATGAACGAGGAAAGGATGGTTAAGAAAATATATGAGGCGAATGTTGAAGGCAACAGGAATAGAGGGCGTCCGCGAAAGACCTGGCACGATCAGGTACTACAAGTATTTGAGGATGGCCCTGTTAAAAGCCGCAACAACCGTAGAACGTGTATGAGAAGATGTATGAATGTGGCCGAAGCAAAAGTGGTGTGCCAGGATAGAAGAGTGTGGCGTTCAATCCTCTCTGCCTACCCCTGCGGGGAAACGGCGTGATGGTTAGTTAGTTAGTTAGTTAGTTAGTTATATGAAATTGAAAATAAAAAAGTTATAAATACATTTGTGTGTTTTCTAGCGGATATTTATGCAAAAAAATTAATTCAAAAATTCAGTTTTTCATACAATAACACACTCTTTTGAGATTTTCATTATTGAATATACCGCATAATATTATAGGGGGTGTTTTTATTGATGATAATATTTTTAGAATAGGGAATTTTTTTCAATATTATTTTTACATAGATGTGACGTTACGATTTCGATCAAGTGGGAATATTATACAGGATGTTTTTTATGCAAGAATGTTTATTTGTGATTACTCGAATTTTTATTTTGGATTTTAGATTTTCAACATTGATGACGTTTTTTTTTGGAAAAGGTTTTTTATACAGGTTGTTTTTTTATGATGGTAATAATGTAAAATTGGGAAAATGCGCGTTTTTTCGAAAAGAGCTTTTGCATAGATGTGACGTAACGATTTTGAAAATGCGCTTGGATGGGCAATATTATACAGGCTGTTTTTTATGCAAGGATGTTTATCTGTGATCACTCTAATTTTTTTTTTTGATTTTGGATTTTCAACATTGATGACTTATTTTTTTGGGAATTTTTTTTTTTATGCAGGGTGTTTTTTAATGATGGTAATAATGTATAATTGCATAAATGCGCGTTTTATCGAAATTAGCTTCGCAGGGGGATTATATTTTATGATTATTTAAGAAATATTCTACAGAGTGTTTTTTAGTTTTTGACGTCACATTTTGGGGATTTTGAATAATTTAAGCGTGACGTTACATTTTAGCCGCTCGGAAAATTAAATACAGAGTTGACATTTTGAAAAATTGTTTTTTGTGAAAATAATTTTGTCCAAAATATTTTACTTTTCAAAAACCAAAAACCAAAAATTTCTTTTTTAAACCAAAAACCCTTTTTTTTTCTAAAAACAAATAAACAAAATCTAATAATCAAAATCAAAAAAACAATTTTGTCTCATTAGTACTCTTAAATTGGAAATACATATTTTCTTAGGTTAATTTGCTTCCACATACTTAGGTAAGTTTAGGTTAGGTTGGGAAAGGTTAGATTAGGTTAGGTTTGGTTGGGTTAGGTTAGGTTAGGTTTGGTAAGGTTAAGTTAAGTTAGGTCAGGTTGGGATTGGTAAGGTTAGGTTAGGTTAAGTTAGGTTTGGGTTTTTGGGTTTTTCATGGATATCTCCGCGAAGCGATGCCCGATTTCGAAAATTTAGAGTCCTAGACGAGCACAGCTCATCCGCGCCTTTTTGCGACAGCTTTGCTACGCGGCGACTGTCGTCACCCGTCTTACGCGCAGCGGGCGTCAGTGACCGCAAAGCGAGAGCTGTCTGTCTCACTCACCGTTGCGCGGCCTTTGCGCGGCTTCGAGCGTGCAGCAGCTTCTTCTTACAGCCTTCGGTTTTTTAAAGTCGAAGTTTCCACCCCCATACAAGATCTTTCACGACTCGGTCATTTATCATCCGATTTCAATTTAAAAAAATACCAAAGATAGCTCTCTTCTTCTTCTATCGAATATTATAATCTGCCACAGTCTGCCGCCAGGCTAAATTGCACGCGTAGTCGTGCAACGGGCACCTAGTCATTTATTCATATATATTAAAAAAATAGTGCATATTCCGCAATATATGTTTATATGTTTGATTGTTTGTAACCAAAAGTTACATTTCGATTTTTTTCGGTTTTTTTCTCCGTTTTCGCGCGCTTTTTTGAGGTTTTCTCTGCGAGTATATACGATAAAAATATTTTGTAAAAAGAATATGAAAGGCAATTGATTTCCTCATCCAAATTTTGAGCGTTTATTTTTCTTCTTCTTCTTCTTTTTTTTCTACGCCAGTTTGGGCGAAAATAGGTTTTTCTTGCATATTTTCGTCAGTTTTCAAAATTTCAAAATTAGAATCGGTGAAAAGATAGATAATCACGTGACGCGTATGATCTAATTATTAATTTATTTTTTTTTAATTTATTTCGTTTTTACGTACTTTTTGCAAACTTTGCGTTTCCTTTCATCACGTTTTTTTCTAAAAGTACATGGAATATTTTGATTCTAAAAACAGATTATGAAAGATGCTCACGCTGGCGTGAAACTAAAATTAGAACCATATTTTAGTACTTCTTCTTCTTCTTTTTTAGGAACTTTGAAATTTTAAATATATTATGACAAATATCTCGGTAAGCGTTTGAGATACTTAGTGAGAAATGATACTGATGATACATATTAGTATGCTGTAAACGGTAAAATAATAACATTTAACTTTTTTTAATTTTTGAATTTTTTACGAATTTTTTAGTGATTTCTTGTTTAGCGCATAAATCAATGAATTTTGTATGAAATTAGGATATTTTGAATTCTAACGATGAGTACAACTATATTGTACCTGTACTCAAAAAATCATAACGATATGCGTCGTATTAATTAGTTTTTTTGATATTATCCTCCGCAAAAAAAAAAATTTTAAAAAAAATGTCGAAACAATATACCCCGATGTGAGGTTTCAATACATTCGTGTGAAAAAATGTTCTTATTTCAAATTAAATTAATACGTCGGCGGAATAGCTTTGACATTTGCTTCACAACAAAATGTGACATTTCAAAAAAAATACGTGTTTTTGATTTTCAAAATGTATTATACGGTCATTTCTCCCGTTTGGAAAGATATAAATATGAGAATATGAATGCTATATATGTTTTTCATAGTTTTTAAGAGAAAATTAAAACTTTTTTTTTTTTTTTAAATAAAAAATAAAAATAAATAAAAATAAAAATTTAAAAAAAAAAAAAAAAAAAATTTAAAAAGTAGAAAAAATTAACGGCCAGTAAAGCTATTTAAAAAATGCTGTTTTTTGTTAGAATTTGCTAAATTGACATTAGTTTTTCACCGAATACTTATTATTGTAAGGGTATTAAATGCAAAATATATTCAGCCTTAAAATATAAGTGGGTTAAATATAATATATTCACATATAGATAAAATGTTTTTCGATAGCTTTTTCGACAGATTTTTGTTTTTTATTGGTTTAGGTACTGCACAAGGAGATATAAAGATAAGATTAGTTGGAAATAATCCACAGCGGTTTTCATTGAAAAATATGGTATATTATATTTTAAAACCAATTTTCTGACGATGTTGTTGATTTCGCAATAAAACCAATCTACAGAACGCACATGCAACATGTTAATTATTGATTTTTATAAAAATTTACTTCGCTTCAAAGGAATTTCAACGCTTTGCATTTATAATCTCACATGTACAGGGGTACAATTTGTGACGTTTTACGAAATTTTTTAGTTTTAAAATCAGCTGTTTTGTCATCTGACAGGTCGACTTCAAATTTCGCACATAAATTATCGACATTGAGATTTGACAGCGATTACCTGAAATGGCGGCAAAATATTTGTGAGATCTTAATATTTAAAAATAATAAAGAGTATTGTGCTTTACATGTATTTTATATGAATAGTACGTGATTTGTACCCCTTTTAAAGTATATCTCAGTGAGTTTTTCGAATAATAAAGATATTAAAAATGATAGTAGTAGGTAGGTAATAAACCATTCTACACATTATTGAAAACATCTTTTCGAAATCAATTCTTCTTCTTTTTCTTTGTAAGGTTTTATGAACTTTTGTATGAAATTCTGCATTACTTTCGGTTTATATTTTTGGAATTTATTTTTTTTAGTTATTTTTTATTTATTTATATACTTCTATTGTTATTTATTTTCTGTTCCATTGTTGCACCTCTTTTACAGTATACCTCAATGAGTTTTACGAATATTAAAGATATTTAAAATGATGATAGTAGATAATTAACTATTCTACACATTTTTGAAAACATCTTTTCGAAATCAATTCTTCTTCTTTTTCTTCGTAAGGTTTTATGAACTTTTGTTTAAAATTTTTTCATTTTTTTGGGTTTATATTTTTTGAATTTATTTTTTTAGTTATTTATTTAGATTTTTTTCTTTAATTATATATAAAATTGTTATTATTGTATTCATTTATATATTAATTTATTTGTTTATTTATGTATGACTTTTGTAATTTATTTATTAAAGAGGTTCGGTTAAGAAAACTTTATAAGCTTTTTCGATTAAATTATTTTTATATATGTTAGGCATAATGGTGCGATATAATAAATTCGTGTGGACGTTTCGTGTGGACGTTTCAGAGAACCTAACTAGGTTTTAAATATATTAAAAATAAAAAGGTTATAAATACATTTGTGTGTTTTCTAGCGGATATTTATGCAAAAAAAAAAATTAAAAATTCAATTTTTCATATAAAAACACGCTCTTTTGAGATTAATTAATTTTCATTATTGAATATACAGCATAATATTATAGAGGGTGTTTTAATTGATGATAATATTTTTAGAAAAGGGAATTTTATTCAATATTATTTTTACATAGATGTGACGTCACGATTTCGATCGAGTGGGAATTATTATGCAGGGTGTTTTTTATGCAAGAATGTTTATTTGTGATCACTCGAAATTTTTTTTTTTGATTAAAGATTTTCAAATTTGATGACGTTTTTTTGGAAAAGGTTTTATACACAGTATGTTTTTTGAGATGGTAATAATGTAAATTTGGGAAAATGCGCGTTTTTTCGAAATGAGCTTTTGCATAGATATGACGTAATGATTTTGAAAATGCGCTTGGATGGGAAATATTATACAAGGTGTTTTTTATGCGAAGATGTTTATCTGTGATCACTCTAAATTTTTTTTTTGGATTTTAGATTTTCAACATTGATGACGTATTTTTTTTGGGATTTTTTTTTATACAGGATGTTTTTTTATGCTGGTTGTAATGTAAAATTGCATAAATGCGCGTTTAATCGAAATTAGCAGGGGGGATTATATTTTAAAATTATTTAAAAAATATTCTTCAGAGTGTTTTTTAGTTTTTGACGTTACATTTTGGGGATTTTTAATAATTTAAGCGAGATGTTGCATTTTAGCCGTTTGAAAAATTATATACAGAGTTGACATTTTGAAAAACAGAGAAAAAAAGATTACAACAAGAATGCGTCATATGTTTTTCATTATTTTTAAGAGAAATTAAAAAGGTTATAGAGAAAATTAACGGCCACCAAAGCCATTTAATAAATGCTGTTCTTTGTTAGAATATGCAATGCAATATTTGCGAAAATCCTCAGCTGTTTTGAAAATTCGTATGATTTTACTTTAAATATGTTTTTTGAAGACAAATATCTGAATTAATACAACGTTAAATCATTAAAAAATTACATATAGTTAAAGGTTCACATGTTGGTTTGTGTTTTTTATAAAAACACTTAATCCATTGGATGAATTTTATGAAAAGCGAACCAAATTAACATCTTCTGTCACGAAAAATTGACGAAAATCCTATCGAAATTTATCATTGACCGCCAGTCACAGACAATTAAATGATGAAATGTCAGTTCCATACAAAAAATGCGCGTTGTTGAAATTAAAAATGTAACGTCTCGGTATATTTTTGATGAATAATACATGTGTTGTAAAAAATATAAAGTTTAAAATATGATTTATCGATTTTGACAAGAAAAAAATAATTTTTAATTCAGTATAGTTGTAAAAGATTAAATCTAAGAAATATAGTGTTCAAAAATATTTATTTCAATCAGCTGTTTTCGATTCAAATATTTTTAAA